>VDFB02148097.1:0-13770 GCA_007258455.2 Sequoia sempervirens
AAATTGGTGAAGGATTATCCTTTGTTCTACTTGACTATGTATAACTCTTCTAAGCTTATGTCTATGTCAAGATTGAAGGAGAAGTGATCTATGAATTTTTCAATGATTTCTTGGAAGGTTTTGATTCCTGGAGGTAACTATGAAAACCAATTGATGGTAAGACCCGTTAAAATTTGTGGGAAGAGACACATTAAGTAGGAATCATTATAGGCCACCTCAATGCACATGAAATTGAATTATTTGACATGGTCTACAATATTTCCTCTTCCTTTGTATTTATCAAATTTGGGGACCTCAAATCTGGGAGGAAAAGGTACCATTGTGATGTTTTGATCAAATTGATAAGGACATAGGTTTTGTTGCATATGGGGCTTCTTCATCTTTTCTATTCAGAAATCTTGCATTTCTTGTGATAACACATTAAGTTGCAATGCTATATCATCTTGTGGGTTTGGTGGAGGAACGTATTTTTTATATTGCTAGATGGCAGATGGGTTGTACATGGGATACTGATATGATGAGGTATTGTATGGTGTGTATGGTGGTGTAGGATATTGTGAAGGTGATTGCGGTGGAGGTGTATATGTTCCCAATGTGTTTGGGTTGACAATGTTTTGTTGAGGGTTATAGCATAAACCCTACTATTTCTATTGTGCGAGTATTTTTTGTTGTTGTGCATATTGATGAGCTAGTAAGGCTTGCTATTGTTGAGCTTATTTTTGTGCAACTAAGGTAGCTTATTGTTGTTGTTGTTGTTGTTGTAATGCTAAGGCGGATTGATGTTGTTGTTGTGCTATTAAGGCTGCTTGATATTGTTGTTGTGCTACTAAGGTGGCTTAATTTTTTTGTTGTGCTACTAAGGATGCTTTCTGTTGTTGTTGTTGTTAGACGGCTTGCTGATAAGCCTATTGTGCTTGATGTAAAGCAAAGAAATGTGCCTGCAATGTAGGATCAGTTGGTTGTTACTGCAATGGATTGTGGGTAAGATGTTTTTAGTGGGTTGCAGATTGTTGATCAGAGGTTGGGGGTTCCCTTGGTTTAACATTCCTTGTAGGATAGTGGATTGAGGTGGAGGAATGTAAGGCTGAGGTCCCATTTGATTTTGCATGATGTGGGGGACCAAAGGGAAAGGTGATGTTGGTGGTTCCCTTGTTGTATTTCAGGTGGGATCAAGGTATTACCTTGGTTGACGAGATTAGTAATCAACGTGTTGTTTCCATTTAGGTCGATGATAGTTAGGTTTGATGTGGATGGTGGATTGACTTGGGTAGCTTGGGTAATGACTTATTTTAATGTGTCAATGGGGTTGTTGGAACCACTTGTCAAGGGTTAGCTTTGTGTGAGGGTGTCAACTTTCCCTTGTTGTCCTACTTGAGGCACTTGGTTCACATTACTATGTAACACTAGGCACACTTGGGGTATTTGTGATGATGGATGAAGATGGTTGTGCTTGAAATGTCAAGGTTGTTGTGACATCATGGAATGTAAGTGGTTTTCCAAATGTTGGTGTCCAACTTGTGTTTTGGGGAAGGTTGGAAGTTAATGAAATGGTCGTGTTGTGAATACCTATTGTGCATGTTTTGCACACACACACCCCACCAAAGGCAGGGATCCCTTCTTTTGCTTGGGTTAGGTCATTTTGACCTCATCTCATTTTGCGTGCAAGTTGGACCTAAGCCTAAAATTGATCAATTTCATATTGGCCATGATCATCTAGCTAGGTTTCACTAGCTAAGTCATTTTCCATTATGGGATGGCCCTTGTGGGCTTCTGTTCACTTTTTGCCCAGTGTCCATGACCCTTGTGGACCCGCATTCATAGGTTTCCCTATGTTGTTCGCAACTGCACTCCACCATTCACTTGCAACTGAGCCTTGACATCTACTTGACATGCAAACCCCACACCCATGTTCACTGATTTGCTGTCATGCTCTGTGAACCTGCCTTCGCGGGTCGCCTCGGGGGGGATTTTGTTCCCGTTTCACCATTTCATAGCAGTTGACCTTTGACGTCCACCCGCTGGGTGGGGCTCTGTGTTGTATCCTATCTTCCTCATTATTACCATCACCTAAGTAAACCCGACCTGATGTAACTCAAAATTATCTAAGTCTCAAATGTTTGCGGATCTTTGCATGTGTCCAAGCCTTCATGTCGTCCCACTAGGTGGGAGCCACATGCACTATTTCCTCAAAATGAAATCATAAAATTATGGTGAGCTATTAGGTCCATGATCATTGGTAGGTCTGCCATTGTGAGCCACCTCCACTAGAAGGCTGTCACCCTGACGTTGTTTCATAATGGAAAAGTTTCACTCTCTCCACTTTGTGGGCCCGCAACCCTTCGTCATTGTCCATCGCTTGACCATTCCCAAACGGCTGCCTATCTTGATGACTTCTTCACAAGCAACATGATTTCCTCTTACCTCTACATCCTTTCACTTAAGTGCAACATCAAAGATGGCTATGTAGTAATTGCAAGTGAAATTATAGACCAAAAGGGAGGGGATTATTGAAATGGTGTTACACATCAAGATTTTTCACATTGCAAAGATAACATTCAAAATAAATGCTAGTGGCTATTTTGAGCATGGGGTCCACTCTCTAGAATTCCATCCCATGTTCATTGTCTTAAAACAACCTACCTCTGACATCACCCCACATTCCTCGGCTTGTAGCCTCAAAACGACGTTTACTCTAGTGAGACCCAATGTACAGGTCTCCCTCTATCACTTGCCATTCTTTAATGGCTTGCTCCATGTAGCATCCCACCCTCTTTGAACCATCGGCAATTGATCATGTGGATTCCATATTGCTTATCATTCATTTCCAGTGGAAACATCCTCTACATACCTTGCACTCATAAGAACCTCTCACACTCTGTCACAGCTTCTGGGATGATCAGAGGCACCCAAAAATGGTTGGGAGTGACTGGGATCCCTTCTAGTAAATCATGACTTCATGATCATTCATTTCAAGGGGTAAGTGTGTTAGCATTGACATGAATTATCAAGAGATGAATTTGAACAATCGCCATCTCAGTTCTAACACTAGGGGGCACAGGCACCTGGGATATAAAATGTGACTCGTTACAGGTCATTTGCTTCTCCTGATGATCCAACTATGAGAATGATAAAGAAGATTGCACCTCAATAGATCAAAGGCCATAGTGGGGGATAGGCAGCTAATGATTGATAGCAGGTTGATAATTCAAACAAACTAGCCTGGGAAGCTCCATATGGCCCATAGTTGGGACCATTATAGACCATACCTCTTCTCAGCTAGTAATGTAAATCAAACTAAGAATATTGGATGATGTCATTGACCCTCAGACCCACAACATTCTTGTGTTGTATAACTAAATATGAAGATCTCAAGAGTAAGACTAAAGCTTCTTGTCTTATGGGTGCCACGGATTTGTGATCCGAAGTAGGGGGGATGAATGGATATTTAAGAATGGAGAGGAGTCAGGTGGCAGAATTAGGAGTAGCTTTTAGACTTACAGGTCCTGAATAGGTGCTGGCCATTTCCCCACCCGCTTTCTATTGGATGCTCCTCGCACCCGGTGTCCTCAGATTAAGGCTTGCAATAGTGAGATTATAGCAGCTTATATACATTTTCATGATAGATCCCAATGCGAAGGTGATGTGCACAAGAGATGAAAGAAGATGAGTCAAAGAGTTCATGAAATAAGTATTTCAATGAGGTATGGGGAGGCCATAGTTAAGTCAGGATTAAAATTAGTGATCGATGAGAGGGGCCGATCCAACACTAACTCATTTGACTACAAAATCCAATAAAAATGTTAGATGAAATATGTATAATTTGATGTATTCTTGGGTGCTTGTAAAATTTGATGTGAAATTTTCAATTTTTTGAAAGTTTATCCCCGATGTTCGTCAAAATTTTGATGAATCTGGGTTTCGTCGAAATGTCGACTATTAGTTTCATCAAAATTTTGACAAACATGAAAAATAGAAAAAAATAAAATTGTGGCCGACATAAAGAAAAGTGAGTTCATTGATTTATTGCGATAGTGTTTTGATCTACTTGAGATAGTTTGTGGAGAACTAAGGACAATTTTCTTGGGAAAAATCAGAAAAAATTCAAGAAGATATCGCCATATTGAGGGTAGTCATTGCCTTTTTGTAGAATTCAGTTGTGAATTCAGATTTGTAGTTCTAGGTTTGAAAATCATATTTTAAAGCAACATCTCATCATATTTCATTTTTAGAGGTTTAGGGTTTTGAGAATTTCATGTCCAGATTTTGTTGTGTGGAATCACCATAAGATCACAACTAAGGAACATATTCTTGTGACTGTAATTATGTGACCCATAACTCTATTGGTCATGTGGCATAGTTGTGCTATAACAAATATAGGATGCATTCATTTGTGACCCAAGTTTAATGTGGCTATGTTGTGATAGAAATGGAGGCACTCATATAATGTAGTTAATTCAAGTTGTATAATGTAGGTATCAATCATCATTGGGTGCATTTAGGTTGTCTCAAGTTTAACAGGTTAGGATGTAATTATAGCATGATTGAAGAGTGATTACCTCTTGCTGCAATAAAGAGCCTATAACTCTATTTGATATGCAAAGTGGTTGTGTTATATCAATTATGTAGTGCATTCAAGCACAAACCATGTTTAATGGGCTATTCTAGAGAGTGATCAAGATTTTCTAAACCTTATGAATGCTACTTAAAAGTGTATAGCTTAAACTACAAACCAAGTTTGTTACATACTTGAATAAAATCTTGGGTTACCACAAACTATAATAATGTGAAATGATAATAACCATTATTGAAAGTATTAAAGAAAGACCCATGATATATAGGATACATTTCCCTGACCAGGTTTACATACTTTAATGATCAAACACAAGCTTCCCACACACTCTAGGATACAATCCAAGATCATACCACAACTTTGTCAAGACAACTAATTTTTTGACCTTAAGGTTATTTTTTAATACCAACAAAAGCATTGGTAAGAGCATGAATAGGGTAAAAACCCTAGGCCTCTGTAGAAACATAAACAATAACTATAGTGGATTAGTGAGGTTGCAATACCAGAAATATCGAGACATTGTAGGTAATAAAAAAATCTTGCAATATAAAGATTGTAGCCAATAACAAGCACACTATGTAGCTTAGTGACATTTGTAAATGCAATCTATGGTAAGAAGAATGACAGTCACTTGAGATGTGATAGTCAAAAAGAGGTTGAGCAGTGACAAGATAATAAAGCTCAAACCTTGCATAGTAAGTGAAAGATTTTAGCAGTGAGTTTCCTTACCCTTGCTGACCTTAAGGGTTTTCAAATGCTTTTGGTAGTGTTAGACAAGGAGAAAATGCAATAAGGAATGACTGTCCAAATGAAGTAATAGAGTGGTAATCATAGGTTCAATGTTTCTTCTTAGCCATTAATGTATAATGGAGGTAGTGGATTGCATGTTTGAGTAGTGTTTTGAGACTCATCAAAGATGGGAGAATAGTGAATAATACCTTGTGGACTATGAAGTAGTGTCAATAAGGTTGAAGGATCTTAATAACTACAATATCGTGAAACAATGAGTCCCCTGTAGTAAGTAGGGAGTCTATAGGGAATAGTTTGATTTTATAGAAGGATGTTCATGAAAGGACTCTTCAAGTGATAGTGAGTGAGCTGTTTGAGATTGCAATTGAGGGTGCAATACCCAGTCTTAAAGGAAGTTAGCAAAGCAGTAAATGTGCAAGAAAATCAAATCACACACAACAAACAATTCACAATGTTATCTTACATAATGCCTTGAGTTTGAAGATAAAAATCTCATTATATTTTCATGATGAAAGTGGTGACCTTAATGGTCAATCACTGGCAACCATGATTTTAAAACATGCTATTGTGCTTATGGAGGCAACATTTTAAACAAGGTAGTGAGTGGTGGTTTGGAACAATGGCAGGTATGAAGGACTTGCTTTATATGCATACTATGTAGTCTAGCTTAAGACACCGTTCTTAGAAGAGATTGAAGGTGAATTATGGAACTCAAGGGTTACCATGAAAAGGATTAAAGCAAAGAATGAGATCTATTTAAAAGCCACGGTCATGAAGATATTAAAGATGTCACATGCAAAACCCTAGTAGCTGGAGTAATGAATACAGTGCCAAAGAGGATAGTGTGCTGGGGAAGATTTAGGAGATCTCTACATTATCTAATTATAGGGAAATACATCATTTTTTTTTTAATTAAAAGAAATCATTCTAAACCCTATATAGGATACATTGATACTTCAAAAGCCTCTGAAGGAATTTGAGATTATGGAAATATATGTCAAGTAAATACCTATATTACAAATAGTAGTGGGAACAATGTAAGATTTTTTGAGCAGAGCAAGAATGAGATAAGCAACAATGAATCCTATTCCTCTTTTCACGCACATCTCCTCACCATTCTCTATCATTCTTTACGAAAACACTTCTCCATTTTGGCGGTCTATTCTTGAAAATAATGTTTTGACGAAGGTTTTAGAGTATGTTTATTAAAATGAAAACTCCATTCTAGTGGGCTATGCCTAAAAATAATATTTTGACAAAATTTTTAGGGTATGTTTATTAAAGTTTTAGAGTATTTTGGCAGGCTATATTCTTGACTCCTTAAATGATTTTTTCAAATGGATTGTGACTAAATAAATGAATAACTATTTAGTCATTTTTATTTGTGTGACTAAATAATTTTTAATCAACAACCAAACTAATAATTTATTTACTCATTTATAGCTGAGTTGCAAAAAATGTGCAAAATTTAGTCATTTTTAGTTGTTGTGACTAAAAGTTTTAGTTACCTAGTCATTTATTTTTCAAATTCTACTAGTGTGTGCTTCCTTGTGCGATTAGGGCTCTCTCAATGTTGAGGGCCCTAGGGATAAGCTCGTTATAAGAAGTGACACATTGCATCTTTAACTAAAAGGATAAATCCGTATTGATATTAGCAATGATTATTCTGACTTGTTGCTCCTTAGGAATGGGTCACTTGATCTTACTAGCTCGCTACCTCCATCATTGTAGGAAGTTTGTGATCAAGTTCAATATTCTGATTTTAGGAGTCTTAATGGTTGGAAATCATAGTAAAATCAGAATTTAATAAGTTTTGGAATTAACATTTTAAAGTGTTTTTTGGGGTCATTAACTTAGACTATCTTCTCTTTTGCAGGGGTGGTTGCATGCCAAATTTTTTGGTGTAAAATATCAGAATGATTAGATTTTGTTACCTGTCTATGAATAAAAATTATTGGAGTGTGAGTTTGATATTTTTTGAAGATCTAAATAGTCAAGCTTGGTAAAGAAAAATCATGTCAGATAATATTAGTCTAGAAAAAAATGAAGAGACAATTGATAGATTGTGGGCTAGATTGAAAAGAAAGGGTGATGGGAAATATTATTGTCCTTGCAATAATTGCAAGGGATTAAAGACGAGACAAATTTTAATCAACAGTTGATAAACATTGTAGGCAGCATGGTCACGTTGAAGGGGGCATGATTATCATCCATTGGTAAGTTGTTCATTATATGTGTTTATATTGATTGAATTTGTAAATGTTTATATTGTTTTAACATTTTATATATATATATATATAATCACTTGATCATGATCATGGTTTATTTGTGTCTATCATTATTATAAAGGTGGGGCACCCTAGGGAAAATGATATGGATTATCACGGCCTAGAGAATGTGGTTTTGCAAGCGGATGAACATGGAGCTATGAATATCAAAGATGAAGTTAATGATCCTATGGAAGAAGATGATCATGTGCTAGAAAACATAGTTGAAGATGATGGTACAAATACATTGATCCATTACACATTTAGTGGAAGAGCTGATCATGATGATCAAGATGGATTTGATGATGTTCATGATTTACCTGTACTTGAGAAGGCATACGAGCCCCTTTATGAAGGCTCCCAAAAAACTCTCTCTGCTGTATTGTTGTTGTTCAACTTGAAGGTTATGAATGGTTTATCAAACATAGCAATCTCATGGATGTTAAGGTATGTCATATATGTCATCTTTTTTCATCTATTTTAATTGTTGTTAGTTCATCACTAGTAAATAAAGGATGAAATATGTACCATTAATATTCTTTATATTAACAAATTATTTTTGTTGTAGATTGATTGGTGAATTTTTGTTACCACCATCAAATATTTTACCTTGCTCATACTGAGATTTATCTGCCATTATGAAAGATATCGGAATGGAGTATCAAGAAATAGATGTATGTCCCAATGATCATATTATATATCATAAACAACAAAAATTTGCAATAGAATGCCCAAAATGTCATATTAGTAGATATCAAACATATCAACTAACAAAAAAGGTGCCTCACAAGGTTCTTCACTATATTCCCATTATTCCACGTATGCAATGATTATTTAGGTGTGAAAGCTTAGCACAATTTATGGATTACCATGCACATAATAGAAGTGGAGATGACATTCTTCGAATTCCTAGGAATGGTTCTTCATTTAGGGACATGGAGGAAAAATGGCCACAATTTAAAGAACCTTGTAATCTTAGGCTTTCATTGGGAGTGGACGGTGTCAATCCATTTGGAGAGCTGAAATCTATTTACTCAGTGTGGCCTGTTTTTGTTATCAACAATAACATTCCTCTATGGATGTCAATAAAGAGGGAGCACATAATGTTGTCAATGATTGTTCTAGGTATTTGTTTACATCAATTTTTTTTAATGTAGTAGCATCTCATTTGTATTATTTGTTGCATAATGACTTATATTTTTCATTCAATAGTCATTTACATTAATTTATATATATTATAGTGAAATGGTTATAATAATTATGTAATGTTTATGTTCACTCAACTAGGTAAGTACCAAGTTAAAGAGATGGATGTATATATCGAGCCTTTTATCGATGAGTTACTAAAGTTATGGAATGGCATCACTATGTATGACGTCTCTAGACCAATAGGACAAAGAAAAATTCAATTCCATGCAATGCTTGTATGGACAATTCATGATGCCCCAGGGCTAACCCATTTTTGTGGTATGTTATAATGTTCGACTACACTTTAACAATATTTAATTTGATGAAGTAGATATCATGCATATTTTTAAAATAATCTATTCATTATATATAATTATAAAAATTGATATATTTAATCCAATTATATATGATCTTGCAGGTCTTCAAACAAAGGGGAAATTTGCATGTCCAATTTGTGGTCCCAAGATGAAATCTTGTCTTTCAACAAGTTTAGGAAAGCAAGTGTTTGATGAGTATAGGCACTTCCTCCATAGAAATCATAAGTATCGAACTATTGAAAAACATCTTTTCAATGGGAAAGAGGAGACTACATAAAAACCATGAAGAATGACACCTTGCCTATGGAAGTTGGAATATAATAGAGTTAATCGTCAAGGTTATACATCAGATCAAATTGTTTATCTATCGTATATGATATGTTTTGAATTTATATTGTTATATTGTGTTGTGTTTACTCATGTTGTAATTGACAATGATTATCGTTGTTAATTTGTTTAACTTATATGCTTCATGAAGGTCTTCAAGGCATTAATGGCCGACTTCCATAGGGACTGAAAAATTATCCCAAACAATTTAGTAGGTTGCCCTATTATAAGCAGCTAAAAATTGTGCATTTGTTTGATACAATGCATATCGGAAAGAATATAACATAAATGCTAAGGAAAATATTGGATGGAAGACATTACAAAGAAAAAATTGTCAAAATTTGTGGTGAGATTCAAGAAGCCAATCATGCAATGAAAAATGTCATTCAATTAAATAGTGATGGAGACCAAATTAATATAAGTGCCCTTACTTGGTTATTAACAGAGCAACAAAACAATTCTATAAATGAAGTCATATGAAAAATTCAATTTTCCACAGGATTTGCTACGAACATAAACAATATAATAATAGAGAAAGGTGAATTTGGTTCAGGGATAAAAATGCATGATTGACATACCTTCATTAAGGTAATTATTCTAGTATATTATATACACTTGTATAATGGATGTACTTTTCAGTGTATAGTGTTTACTACTTTTGAAAAAAAATGAAAAGATCATTTTATAATTATTGTAGTACGTTCTACCTCTATCTCTCCCAGACAACTTTGACAACAATGTCAAGAAAGTTATATATGATCTTGGAAAATACATGAGGTAAGTAGTGATATTTGTTCAATTCGTTGTATACATCTTATAATTGCCATTTTTTTTACTTGTTATGTAAAATACTATATATTTTTGTTAAATCTCGTTAATATATTTTCACCTTGAATCAATTTTAGATGGCTGTCATCTAAAGAAATCCATAAAGAAGATATAAATTATTGGAAGAGAAAAATTCTTCGTCTAATGTGTGAAATGAAAAAGTGTCTACCTTCGACATTTTTCAATGCACAAGAACACTACCTCATACACCAAGTTGAGGGAGATTGAATTGTGTGGACCTGTACACACAAGGTCAATATGGATGGTGGTGAGAGGCACTTGAAATTTTTGAAGGCTTTGGTTAGATAAAGAGCACATCCTGAGGGTTCTATGGTGGAGGGATATATGGTATACCAGACCATGGTGTACATTAGTGAATATCTTGCTAAGTTTGTAGCAAAGATCCATGTAGATCACATTTGGGATCCCAACTCCATTAACAAATTCAAAGGGGAGTACCTGATGGGAAAGGTAGATTGAGGAAAGTGAGAGGTAATTATAAGATGGTCATGGAGATTAATTGGAATACATTTTACATATGGTTTTATGTATATTGTACTTATTTAATTTTTAATCTTCAATATACATCAATTATAAATTAAGGTTGTATACTATGGTATTTAACTAATTATACATCATTTGTGAATTTCAAATTTTTTTGATATAGTTGGTTGAGAGTGGGATGCACTACATTTGTACGTTGCAAACAATCTTGATTGGATGATGATATGGATTGAACGATGTCAACAATCTGGTTGTGCATTAACATGGGAAGGTGTGGCTTCATTGGTTAAAGAAGCTCATTATAATGGAGATTCCAATGTTACACAAAGGAAAATTGATTTAGCATATGGTTTAAGAGATAAAAAGGTACGTATAAATATATTAATCACCCATATTATTTAATTATTTTCAATTATATTGATTTGTATATATGTTGAGATCATTTTCTTTGCATCCATTCAGACAAGAATAAATATGTTTATCAACTGGCGATATTGCAATAATTTTTACATGTTTGACATATTGCAGGTGAAACACCACAAGGCTATGTGGTGCAATGGTCGTAAATTTTGAATCAAAATGTTGGATGACATGAAGAAAAATTATGATTCTGGTATAACTGCAGTCTTTCAAGTGACTAATGTTTCATCTAGAAGTGACATACATCCAAAAGTCTCAGAAAATTGATACTATGGGATTTTGGATGATATACTTGAGTGTGACTTTAAGTCCTTTAGATTAATTTTGTTTGTCGTCCTATGGTATAGGTTACAATTGAATGAAAATTATCCTGAGAGAACTGTTATTGAACATGATAATGGATTTACCATGGTTAATACAAGGTTGATCGAGCGAGTTGGAAATAAGCCCTATGTTCTTCCAAGCCAATGTGAGTAGGTATTTTACTCAAAGGTTCTAGGTAAACCGGGTTGGTCATTTGTTGTTAGACATGATCCAAGAGGAAGGCCGGTAAAGTATAATGTGGTGGAAGAAGAAGATACCAAAGAAATAGAAGATGATGTAGATGATGATCAGGATCAACAGTTAGTTGATGATGTCCCTGACGAAGATGTCAAAGAGGAGGAACTAGATCATGATGATGTAGGAGTTAATGTTCATGAAGATGATATCCGTGTGGATGATAACATTATCAAAACTGATATTGATAACGACAATGATGATATGACCAATCCTTACAATGTCGAATCTGGATTGGATGATACAGATAAAGAGTTGGATGAAGAAGAAGATCAATAACATTGAAATGTATGATTATGCGATTATATTATCTATTTGATATTAATTTCTTGATAGAATTATATTTGACTTATGTGGTTACATAATTAATTGATGATGTTTTTAATTTTTATGCCATTACATAACTAATTTAATGATGTACTTTTTAATGTTTGAAAGGTCAAAAAATTAAAACATTTCAATAGTGATGTTAACAACCTTGAAATTAGTGTGTTTTATGTTTCATGTGATCATAAAAGATTAAAAAGTCAGTTGTAGAGGTGGTTGTTCAGTGTTTGACATGTAAAGGCCTTTAAAAGGCATAAAGTGATCATTGTAATGGTTGTTGATGGTTGAGGATTTAAAATAAAATCTCTTGACATTCGAAAATCTATGTTTTTCTTTAAATTTTTTGTATTTTTCTTGTTATGTAGCACTGTACGATCACATGCAGCCATATTTTGATGTGAAATCAATTCCAGGTCATGAAAATATGTTATCTTTGATTTGAATCTAATTTGAGGGCTTAAGGCATTGATTTGAGTTAGAAAGCTTCATTTCTTTGCATACAACCTAGTTACCCTATTTTTGAGGGTTTTATAGTCCAAACATGATATAAAGGGTCTCTTACACTTTTTGTGATTACTGTAGCTTGTGTAAGAGGCCCCATGGATACTGTTGTAATTGTAAGATGCATGAATAGGGTTTAGGATGAGAAATAAAGAAGGTATAGCTACTATCCTCAAGATTTTTGTGAAGAAAAGCATGTGAAATGAGAGGTTCAAGCCTAGGTTTCAACAAAACATGTATGGAAAATCTAATTTTATGAATTTTTATCCATGTGCAGACCTAATGGATTTTTTTTTGAACACTAAATATAAATTATATACATACACACACACACATGTATATGTATGTATGTATGTATGTATATGTATTTTTAAATGTAAATGTAAATGCAATTACTAGATGCTCTCCTAGAACAATAAATGCAACATATCATTAAAGAAATCTATATCTATGTATATAAATGTGTATTTCTAAATGCAAGTGTAAATGCAAAGAGCATATGGTTTTATAGTCTTATAGATACAACATATCCATAAATTAATATAATTGAAATTCTAAAGTCTTCAACACATATAATATGAAATCAATCAAACTATTAAACTACATGAGAAATAAATAAAAAAAGTAAATGCATATGTATGTGTATTTGTAAATATAAGTGTAAAATAAACAAGAATAATGAAAATTATAAAAGAATACAAGGAAAGGTTTAGATTTTAGCGTGGGAGAGAGATAGAGGGTAGAGGGTTTAAGGGTTTAGAGTTTAAGGGTTAATGGTTTAGGGTTTAGGGTTAAAGGTAGAGGGTGTTGGTTTTTTTTTTACATTGTAACCAGGTTGGTCTTCTAATCTACCTATGGGATTATAGGAATTCTAATCAAGAAACTTCGAAGGACTGGACCAACTGATAGGGGCTTTTAAAATTCTCCACCACTTTGGGCTCTGCAAGACCAGGAGGTGATCCCCTTAATTAATGTTTTACAACTCTACACCAATATCATAAACAACATTAACACATATGAGATATTACATTGAATAGTTAAAGACACAATAGGATAATGCTCGAATAAAATTATTTGTTCATAGATAATATCAACTATCTGGAGCGTGAGATAACTAAACACAATCCATTGTATAAGATAGTCAATGATTTTCAATTTGTAGCAAGCTTTAGGAAAAGACAAACAAATACTGAACTACACGAATAATTACAAC
>VDFB02148098.1:0-14859 GCA_007258455.2 Sequoia sempervirens
GCTAAGGATGTTTTGAAATTAAGAGGGGTCCAAAATTCATAATCCTCATCCAAAACACCTATTAGACACAACTCAAATTAAATTTTATAGAAAAATTTGTGGTGATTCAATGTTACCTGGTAATATTAGAATAAATCAAAGATCTTTTGAAAAATGTAAACCTTGGTATGTGAAAATTAGTAAGCAACAAATCTCTTATTGTTGTAAAATGCATGTGCAATTTCGTTATTATTATGATGTTTTTCAATATATATATTGTATTGTACATACTAACATGATTATGTAGGAATGTGGTATTAATATTGTAAGGAAGCTAAGGTAGCAGAACAACTTCCTACACTAATCTTGAGAGGAGGAGGATGCAAAAAATTTACATATCTTTAATAGTTACAAAAACTTAAACAAAAATAAACATAAATATCATGCATACCACAACATAGTGATTTACGTGGGGAAAACCCTTTTGGGAGAAAAACCCCACTCCAAAAGCTTCCCAATATATTATTTAGAAATCACAGAGATTACAATATACTTGTAGTGAAAGCTTCTCATGAGAGTATCACCAAGCAGAGATCTAGAGGCAACATGACTGCTATCAGACTCTCAGAATACATAACAATACACAGTCATAATACCATGCCCTCATAAAATAGGGTTGCCTTCTAGGAAAAGTCAAGCTAATAAAATATCAGTCATCAAATCTATGAACTAATAATGAATAGTCCAAATTTACAATAATAGAATATAAATACAATTTTCCTTTCATGGGGGGGGGGGGCACCACACCCCTTGTCATCGTCGTCATATGAGCAGCACCTTATGTGTCAATAGTATTTTATGTAATTGCAAGGTTGATACACATTTTTCCAATAAATCTCTCACTTGTCGAACACCTTGCAAATACAATAGGAGGGTGTATAAACATCATCTCTTAACTACTGGGGACCGAAAGGCCCATTGAGTCTAAACACCATCTAAACTTCTTTGTGCTCACAAAACTAGTTAAAGAATTAACAAATTTTATCAAAGTCTCTACCTTAAAATGAACTTCACCCTGCCATCTTCGACCATATCTCTAACATTTAATGATATTGTACATCAATGTGCTTGGTCCTAGCATGAAATGTTGAGTGTTTGGCTAGACATATCACACTTTGAATCTCACAATAAATTATCAGTGTACCTTGTTTGGACAATATATTAGCATAGTCTCTTAAGCCAAATGACTTCTTTACAAGAATGAGTAGCTCCTATATACTCAACTTTAGTAGTGGAAAAAGCAACCACAACCTATCACTTACTCATCTAACTAATTGCACCACCAAATAAAGTAAACACATAAGCATTCATGGAATGTTCACTATCAACATCACTTGCCCAATTTGAATCCACATAACAATGAATATCAAGGGAAATCTCATCTCTAGTCATATTACTATGATAACACAAGGAATAATCTAAGGTACCATGCAAATATATGAAGACTCTCTTAACTTCATCCCAATGAACTCTACCAGGATTAGACATATATCTGAAAATAACTCCCACTACTTGTGCAATGGTTGGTCTTGTACAAACCATAGCATACATCAAGCTTCCAACTGCACTCTTACAAGGCACTCTACTCATGCCTTCCATCTCTAATGGAGATGTTGGACAATCTAAAATAAATAACTTTGTTGCAGCTAAAATAGGAACACATAATGGTCTACAATCCTACATATCAAACCTATGTAAAATAGAATTGACATACTTACTTTATCCAAGCCATAGCTTTTTGTTCACCCTATCTCTTTTAATTTCCATCCCAAGAATGTTTCTAGATGCACCAAGAACTTTCATTTCAAATTTAGTAGCAAGTTGAGATTTTAATTATGAAATCATGCCTTTCCCTCTACCAATAAATAACATATCATCAACATATAATGCAATAAATAGGAAACATTCACCATCAGGGTATGTGCAGGATCATGATGGGCCAAAAAGTGGCGATATGATGGGTATGTGTAGGGTATGTGGCTAACAATTTTTTTAACCCAAAATTGATGAAATGAAAAGGGATTTTAAAGGAGATTCTCATCTTTCCACCAATATAAATTATACTTTACTTTGAATTCAATAAATAATTATTATTCATTTTCTATTTGAATTATGACTAAAGTTCTGATTGATTGGTTGATTGAAAAACATCTATATCTTTCAAATAGTATCAGATTTTTTGAATTTGAAACATGTGTCACATTCTATGCTTTGCATACTATAGGATTAAAAAAAAGAATTTCATGAATTTTTGACCAAGTTAAGGTGGTCAGACATACGAGTTTTTCTATTTTTAAAAGTTGTAATAAAAATTCATAATTAATTATTTACTTGGAAAAAATTACAAAAAAATATGCATCACATCAAGACATGATTCCTCTCACTAACATCTAAAATATTATAATAAAAAATATTATCATTTTATTGTATAGGTGGTCAAACAGACACCTACTCTTATTTTTTCCCTGAAATTTAAGTATCACTGCATTGAAATTTCAAATTTTCACCAAATAGATTTTTTAAATAAACCTAGTAGTTTAGAAGCTACATTCAATTTGCTATAGATTCTAGTTCTTACATATTTTTGAAATAATATAGATAACTTGTTCAAATTTTTACGTCAAGTTGCCTAACTCTATTTTTTTTGAATTTTTTGCCACTTAAGGGCTTGTTTTTTCCATGATGATCCTACACATACCCATCAATTTTATAATAAACGCAATGATCTGATTTAGAACACTCATATCCCAAACTCAACACATATGTATGAAATTTCTTGTACCACATCCTATGACTCTTTTTTAAACCATACAAAGATTTCTTCAATTTGCAAACCAATTTAATTTTACCTTTCACCACATATTGTTATGGTTGTGTCATATAACTATCCTCCTCTAAGTCACCATGAAGGAAAGTAATTTTCACATCCATTTGCTCAATCTCTAAATCATAAGAAATAGAAATAGAAAGAAAAAATCTAATGGATGTCATTTTTCCAATAGGAGAAAATATCTCACCATTATTAATATCCTCAACTTGAGATTAGCATTTTGCAGCCAACCTTGCTTTGTACTTCTCAATACCTCCATCTAAACCAATATTTTTCTTAAAAACCCAAAACCCATTTTTAACCAACAAGTTTTTGTCCTTCAGGAAGTGGTATAAGATCCCATCTATCATTCTTTTTCAAAGTTGTCATTTCTTCATCTAGAGTAATCCTCTAAGATTTTGCATCATTCATACCTAATGCCTCTTCTACCTATTTGGGTTCATTTGTGTTAGTATTCAAAGCAAAAATATATCTCCAATCATCAAGTGAATACCTTTTAGGTGGTTTTCTATTCCCTATAGACCTACAAACAAGTTGAGTTGGAGGTTCTTCCTCCTCTTTTGAAGATTCAAATCTAGTCTTTTCTATCCATGGGCCTTGATTCAACTTTCTCAAGTGTAGAAGGAAATTGAATCACATCTTTATATTTACTTTGTTCTAACTAGAATGTAATAGAAATGGACTCAGTTTCTCTAACAATAACACTTCTATTGTGTATTACCTTATGTGCAATAGGATCTAAAAGATTGTACCCTTTCACACCATAACTATATCTGATGAAGATACATTTCATAGCCTTGTTCTCCAGCTTTTTCTACTTCTCCTTTTGCACATGTACATATGTCTCACAACCAAAACCTCTAAAATTTATTAATGAAGGCTTGTGGCCCAACCATGCCTCTATAGGTGTCTTATCAATAATCTAGCTAATGTAGGAGACATGTTAATTAGTTAATAGGCAATAGCAATAGCTTCAACCCAAAACCTTTTTTCTAGACTACCACCACTCAACATACTCCTAACCTTCTCTATTAGTGTTGTGTTCATTCTTTCTATAACTCCATTCTTCCATGGAAAATACATAATTTTCTTTTGTCTATGAATACCAGAATATTTAAATAATCTGTCAAAATCATTAGAGAAAAATTTCCCACCATTATTAGTCCTCAAACATTTTATTTTCTTTCTAGTCTACAACTCAATCATTGCTTTAAAATCTTTCAATTGACTAAGAACTTCATATTTACTCTTTGGAAAGTATGCCCATGTCCTTCTACTGTAATCATTAATAAATGAAACATAATATGTGGATTAACCAATTGATGGAACATCTACAGGACCAAACACATCAGAATGAATAAGATCCAATACACCACAAGATTTATGAGAACTCAAGTAAAACTCAACATAATTATATTTTCTATAAATGCAATGCTCATAGAAATTAAATTCAAGATTACAATCAGATAACCCTTCAACAAGGTTTTTATTTTTCAAGGTCTTTAGACCCTTCTCTCCAATGTGACCAAGTCTATGATGCCATAACATAGTTTTCCCTATAGGTAACTTTTATTCAGAATAAAGAGCACCCTTGGGTACCCAAAAGGCATGACCATCTGCTAAAGGTGAATCCCTCACTTCTTCCACATACTTGCTTGTCAAAGAAGTACTATTGCACTCAACTTTGCATGCATCAAGCTTATACAATGTGACATATATGACACATATAGAAATCAGCATAGCACCTCTAACTATCTTGCTTCTTGCATTATAAAATACTACCTACACACCTCCATTTATTAGTTTGCTCACACATAACAAATTTTGTGTTAAACTAGGGATATGTAACACACCATTAATCCTTTTTATTCTACCATCAGGAAAATTGATTTTAACTTTACCACAGCCAAAAAAATTTAAATGAGAATCATCACCCAAGTACACCTTACCTCCATCGAATTCTTCATATTCAGAAAACCAATCTCTATTAAAGGTCATATGGAAAGATGCACCTGAGTCAATTAACCATGCATCATTACCTGCTTGAGTTGCCAATGTTGCAATGAATGAATCACCATCTTCCTTCCCATACTCAGAATCAAAATGAAATTTCTTTTTTTTCTTCTTCTTCTTTATATTCCTTACAAACATTTCCATGCTTACAATAATTCATAAAAATAACTTTGGACTTTCCAGGAGACTTAGATCTCCCCTTGGAATTGTATTTGTCATGCTTCTCATTCTTCTTGCCTTTTTCCTTAGGTGTTCCACGAACATTCAAGGCCTCCTTATCACTAATGGATACCTTCCTTCTCATATCTTCATAAATAAAAGAACCCACCACATCTTCATTCTTCAATATAACAAAAGTACTCCCAATAGCCATAACAAGAGAATTCCATGAATCGGGAAAAAAGTAAAGCAAGATTTGACATTTCTCTTCCCCATCCATTTTTACACCAATTGATGCCTACTGAGCCACCAACCTATCGAATGCTTCTAGGTGGTCTATTATTTTTCCACCCTCTTCCATTCTCAAGGAATACAATTTCTTCCTCAAGAAAATCTTAATCACTAAAGATTTGTTTTGGTATATCTCACCAAGCTTCTTCCATAGTTTATGTGCATAGGTCTCTTAATGGATCACATTGATTAAAATAGAGTCTGCTAAGAAAAATATGATTAGACCCTTTTCTTTACAGTCCATAACATCATATTGAGCAACTTGAGTAGGATCTACAAGCCTTGAAACATTCTCATCAACAACATCCCACAGATCTTGATCTATCGATAGATCCTCCATCTTCAACTTCCACATTTCAAAATTATTTCTAGAAAACTTATACACCTCTATTCTCTATGATGAAATTTCCATCTAAAAATTACTACAACAATAGAAAAGGGGCAATGTAATAACAAGTGAGGCACAAATTCCTCATCTATTTTACATAAAGTGCATCTATTAAGGATCTCAAATTCTCTCCTCCTTAGGTTTTCATAGGTTAGGATTATGTTGTGGATAGTTTTCCACCAAAAGAAGTTAATCTTGGGAATTATATGTTAGTTCCATATTTTTTTCCAAAATCTACCATAGAAACCATGCTTAGATAGTATACTATAAGCTAATTTGGCTATAAGGCTGCCTTTACTCTCCTTAGACTAAAAGAAGCTATCTTCCTTCTAGAACATATGAATTCTAGTGAAGGAAATGGTTCTCTAGAGGGATCAATATTTTTTCCTTAACCCTTGAGTGTTGTGGCAACTTCTCTTCTATATTTTCTTTTTTTGGGAGCTTGATCATCTTATATTCATTAATCATCATTATTCGTACCAAAGTAGTTTGAAGCAAGACCCTAAAGGTCCTTCAACTCTATTCAGTTGACGGGATGTCCTAAGATCTAGTTATCATCCCAAAAAATAATTTTGTAACCATTCCCCATTTTCCATCTTAGGCCACTCTAAAATAACTATTTTTATTTGATGATGGTGTTCTAGATTAAATTCCATAGGGGTGTTTAGTGGTGTAAAGGCTCCTAATAAAGGGGACATTGTTCAAGTATTTTACAATTGGGAGAGGACACCAATCCTTATTGTTTCTCAAAAAATCCCAACCAATCTTGGCTAGAAGAGATTTATTGGTAATTTGAATTTTTCTAATCCCAAGCCCACCAATAGTTTTAGGAAGATAGATAGTATGCCAACTTAGCAAAGCCAACTTTTTCTTCTCCTTTGTACTAGACTAGAGGAAGCTTCTTTAAATTCTTTCTAACTTTTCTACTATGCATCTAAGAATTTTGAACAGAGATAAGAAATAAACAACAATCCCTACTAGAGTAGTAGAAAGGAGTTGTAATTTGCATGCATGATTTGATATAGATCCTTTCCAACTAACAAGTTTTTTCACAATATTTCTAGCACTAAATTCTAGAAATTAGGGGTGACTTCCTTAATAGTTAGAGGAAGACCTAGATAGAATTTTGGGAGAGGGGTACTATCATAGTGAAGCATAGAAATCACTATATTTAGAAGAGCACAACTAGTGTTAAAGAAGTATATCAAAATTTTCGTGCAATTTATGCACTGGCCAAAAATGGAGGAATAGTTATTGTGGCATGCCTTCCATTTACTAGATTCTACAACTGATGCTTTCCTAAAGAGAATAATATCATCAACATCTTTTTGGAAAGTTGAGGGGTCTAGAGAGCTAGTAGATTTGATATGCTTGATAGCACCTTCTTGTAGAAGTTTAAGAATATTCTTGCTTAACACATCCAAAACTATAATGAAGAGATATGGAGATAGGGGCTCACCTTGCCTAATCCATTTACTCGCACAAAAATTGTAGGGCACACCATTAACAAGAATAGAATACTTGACCATGGAAATGTTGGCCCCATGATTGTCATTACACCAAAAGGTTGACCTATTAATGCCCGATACAACTGCTAGAGTTAACAGATCCACAAGAGACAATTAAGCCATGTAAGAAATCTTGAGGAGAGCACTAACCATCTACCAACAATCTACCCTTCAACATTACTCGATGGGATTCAAACCTAATACCTTTGGCTCTGATACCAATTTTTGGCCCCATGGTTGTTGTTATGCCAAAAGGTCGACCTGTTAATGCCCAATACAACCACTAGAGTTAATGGATCCACATGAAGTAGTTAAGTCATGTCATGAATCCTAAGGGGAGCGCTGACCATATACCAAAAGGAAATAGATTCTTTGATGAGGTTTATCATAGATTGATTGAAGCCAAACTTAGCAAGGATTCTTAAAAGAAACTTCCATGAAACCTTGTCATAATATTTTTAGATGTCAAGTTTAAAGGCCATACTTGCGTTATTACTTCTATCCATAGAATGAAGGATTTCATGCATGGAGATAGTAGCATCTAGAATTTGACAACTTGGACAAAGCCTTTTTAACAAGGGGTTATCATTTACTCTAGAAGGGGCTTCAATCTATTAAGTAGAACTTTGGAGAAGATTTTATAGATGGTCCTACATAAGGTTATGGGTTTGAATTCAGCCATGGCTTGAGGGATTGAATATTTAGGAATGAGAGCTATAAAGGTGTTGTTTAGTTACTTCAAAAGGGCCTACCAGATTTAAAGTCTTCAAAAGAAATGAAAACATCTTCACCTAAGATTTCCAAGAACTCCTAAAAGAAGGCAAAGGGAAAACCATTAGGCCTAGGGGATTTCTAAGCTCCTATGCTGAAAACAGCTAACCATACTTCTTCCAAAGTAATACCTTTATGAGGATTGAGACATTATCTTCATTAGTTATGGTGACAAGGGTGTTATCTAACAACTATTATCCAAACACAATAGAATGGTTAATAGTTGACTCTAGGAAGTATTGAGAAGAAATTTTTCATGTTGAATGCTATTCAAAAGAAATTATTTGAGTTTGATCATGATGCAACATAGAGATTCATCAATTACAATTTGTGTAAGAAGACACGCATAGCAGTTATTGTAGTTATTTGTAGCAATTAGTATTCGCTTTTATTTTTTTGTATAGGATTTATTTCCAAATAAGTAGCCCATAGATGAAATTGAATTTTTTCATTTGTTTGTACTCAATCAATTAGTAAAATTTAGGATTCTCAATTGCTAAGAATTTAATGAAGCAAATCTAAAATAATGAACCACTTAATTTGAGATATGTAGGTTTGTTAAGTTGTATGTACGTTATTACATCAGTTAATTCAAGGACATAGGGCAAGCTCTATGCTACCTTCTAAAATTATCACCCTCTATGATACCATTAATTCTCAAATGGAATACATAGCATATTTATTTTAAAGTTTAGAGAGATATCTCCAAAATATTTTTAAATGACTTTGATAACTAACATGCCTAATTACAACAAGCATAGATGATAGGAAATTTTTAGGAAATTCACTAGTAGGAAGACCTTTCTTTATGACTACAAATACACATATATTTCAAATTGGCAATCATTGATACAATGCATAAGTATGACAATGATTGAATACATGATATTGTCTCCTCTCCAATGAGAATAGGCAAAGCACAAATAGAATAGATACATAATGCACACAACTTAGATGAGACCACACTTTCCCTTCTAATATATGACAATAGATATATGTATGTGACTTTTCTACTATTCATTCTATTCTTTTATGTTTCACAATTTTGGTATGGTTGATAAAGAATGGTGATAGGAGCACTAAATGCATTTCAAAATCTCACAATAATGATCCACCTTACAACTTTTAATCTACCTTATAGAGGGTCAAATTCTATCAAATATTTTTAATGACACTATGTATATGCCCTTCAAGCTCTTGAAAATAAATCAACACTATATATTGCTTGCTTATTTTAAGACCTTTATACTACATTTTCTTGCAAATGAATCTTTTACATCTTACAAGATCTAACATATTTATTTTTTTATTCTTCTATACTCTCAATGGTTTGTAACTACCATTCTTCCTTTTCTAATTTCTTCTACAACAACTAGATATACTGGTTGTTGAAATTTTAGAACTTAAATAGATTTAAGTTATTGTTAAACTCATAGATCCAAATATATTTAAATAGATAACATATGTAGATGAATGTGTTTCTTAATGCTATAACTATTTTTTTTTAACTATGCCAACTGAACAAAAAGACCAAACTTCATCATTTAGATAAAAATGTTTTCTGAGAATTTTATTTAAGAACTAACCAGTTTTAATTATTTTTAATATTTTAGAGAAAAAGTAAATGAATAATAAATCATTTTAATTAATTAAATAGTAACTTCAATGATGACGACTCTGTTGAAACCACACAGCCTTCTGATTTCACTGTGAAATCTCTTCTAATCCTTTTATCTAGAATCGTGTCTGTATAGGTGTTCTCTGCACAGCGCATCAAGCATGGATTAACGTTGCTTTGGACAGGGAGGGGTTCCATATCATCAAAGAAGGGAACAATAAGGCTATCCGAGATGCTTATCTCGGATATCGTCGTTTTGTGCCCTTGCTTAAGATCGGGAAATCTGGAAATTACAGGGAATCTGGAAAATACAGGAACAATAATATCACTGTTCAAAATTGCCTTCGCCAGCGGTGCATGTATTTTGTCAATGTTGCGTTCCTCCGAGATCTTTTCTATAAATGTGGGGGTTTCACACATTTCACTGCGTTTACTATATAACGAACCTGTCTTCCCCCTTTGGTCATCCTCTAAGACCCTGCTTATACGAAGTGACGCCTTGCGCAGAGATCCATACAGACGATCAACCCGTTCCCGTGCCTTAGCGAGAAGAAACCAAGGAAGACATTAAACCTCTTCTCCATTAAGCTCCCTAATCCATTGTATCTGTAAAATTTATGATCAAACAATGTAGAAATTAAAAAAGCAAAGCTTCTTACAAAATTCTCAAAAGAGTATGTAGATCCAATTAAATTCCAATTGAAAACAATCTTTTACCTGTTTAACCTCCTGAGCTCTGCTAATTTGACAAGCATATCTTCAAAGCTTCCAAGGCCTGAGCATCCATGAATGTTTAACCACCTAAGCTGAGCTAACTTGCCCACCGTGGAAGGAAGTCTTTGTAAGCCCGCACAGCCACGCAAGTTCAACACCTTCAGTTGTGCCAAGTCGCCTGTTGTTTCTGGAAGAATCTTTAGACCTGTACATCCATGCAAATTCAGCATTCGTAGTTGATCCAAATTACCTATTATGCGGGGTAAACATTTCAGATTAGCACAGCCTCCCAAATAAAACTCTTGTAGCTGCTTCAACTTGCCCACAGTATCAGGAAGGCTTATTAAATTTGCACAGCCGCACAAACTAAACATCTTGAGTTGGGGCATGTTACCAAGCGTGTTTGGAAGAGTTGTGAGAGCTAAACAAAACTCCAGATAGAAGCATTGGAGGTTCACCAAGCGGTCGAGCGTGTATGGGATTCTCTTAAGACTTGCATACTGCTGTAGACTGAAGATCCTTGGCTGAGACCAACTGTCGATCTGGAATCTGTTTCTTAAATTTATCAAATTACACGTATCACTTGAAACTTCACAATTTTTAATTTTCATCCATATCAAATTCGGAGCTAACTTTCTAATGTTGTCCACTAGTACAGCATTTTCCAGAGATAAGTAGCGCAGGTGAGGCATGCTGGGCAGCCCAACAGGTTTTCTTTCTTCCCCTCTGTAAACAATCATATTCACTTCCCCTGCTCTGTCTGTGTTCAAACTCTTCAAAGCATTGTGTGTGTCAATAGGCAGCCAGACTCTGCTGTTATTACCAAGTTGTTCCTGAATTCTTCTTCCCATTTGCTGCAAAAGGACATGCATATCGAGGCGATCCTCGGGGCCGCTGGTGTTACTGTTTATAAGCATTTTCAGGGAAAGATTAGTGAAGGCTGTTTGAGCTTCATTTGGATGTAAAGCTTTCCAGAAAATAACAGCCTCGTTTTTCTTTTCACCAACAAGGCAACAAGCTATATCCAGAAAGATTTTCTTCTCAATGTCATTAAGTCCGTCATAACTGATTCCAAGAACTGTAAATATGTCTGGATTTCCTCCAATATTCAAGACAGCTTCTTTCCAGCATTCGATGTCGTTGGGCTCCTTCTTATCAAATAAATGTGCTCCAATGACTACTAATGCAAGCGGAATCCCCCCACAGGCCCTTGCAATTCTCTTAGATAACTCTGCGTAGGGATTTTCTGGGAATGCCCTAGAGAAAGCATGCCAATTAAACAGCTCGAGAGCTTCCTCTTCTTGCAGGCCACTCACTTCATGGATTGGATAGACCTTAGCAAGATAGAGTATGTGCTTATCTCGGGAAGTAATGATGAGTCTACTGCCAGGGCCAAACCAATCCCCATACACCGCATGCAGCTGCCATAAATGATTGACATCGTCCAAAATGACAAGGACCCGAACTCCTCGCAATCGATCTCTCATCAGAACTTTTCCTGCATCAACACTTGAAACTTCTCCATCGTAGTTTACCAAATCCCTCAAAATTCTTCGCTGCAAGTCCACAAGTGTAGTACCGTTCTTTACAGACGCTCCAATGTTGAAGAGAAAGCAACAAGCTTTAAATCTGCCATGAATTTCATTGTAAACGGCCTTGGCCAACGTTGTTTTCCCGACACCGCCTAAACCGCTGATTCCCACTCTCACTGTTATGTTTGTCGAACTCAGATTTAAATGGGCGAGTAGCTGACGTTTACCCCTTTCGAGTCCAGTAGGATACATGGCAACGTCCAGTGGGGCATTCTTGTTCAACGTATCCAATACATCTTTCACAACTCTTTTTACTAGTCTTGCTTCGTAACTGCAAAGTTACAATTTACCATGCAAATTTAAAGCTGTCACTAATTTGGCAAAAACATTATTTTGATCATAGAAAAAAGATATAAAGTATATAAAATTCCTCAAATACGGGCCGGTTTATTGTAATCAAATAAGGCAAAAAGTCTCCAAAGATTTAATAAGGGATATAAATAGTAATAATAAAGGGAAAAATAAATTGCATATTTCAAAATGATTACAAAATGATATTGATAATTAACCACCATCAATTTCATTAAACAAATTTAAAAAAATTTACAAAGATAATCAAATAATATTATTACAAGACTAGTTTAGATTAAGTGGAGAAGTAAAGCTAGTGAAGGTTTGATATTACATTGAAGTTGTTCAAGATAATAAAGCTGAAGTAACTGGTAAGAAAAGTGTAATGAGAATACCCAATCCTTAGGCTAGTGGATGAAGTAAATGTTTGTCATCATTAACTCTTAATTTTTTTAATTGTTCTTATAGATCAGATGAAGTAAATGTTGGTCATCATTAATTCTTAATTTTTTTATTGTTCCAATAGATTAGAAATGGTATTATATATAAAAAATTAAATCATACAACCTAACAAATTTTAAAATAGTAATAGGAAACGGGCGCCCTCTTTTCATTTAGTGCGGGAAAATATTGGGAACTGACAACTATTTTTTATTGTCGTGGCGATGTTTTAACGGAAAGATAACTGTCGAATTGTCTATACAACATACAATCTGGTCATTTGACCAGATTTATTAATTAATTAAAAATAATTAATATTAATTAATAAATCAAATGATCAGATTGTATGCTGTATAGACATTGCCATGAAAAAGGGCACAAAAGGACACAAACCGTCAAAATTCAAGAGGCGAGTGAATACCTATATATATATAAAAAAATCAATCTACAATAGATTTGTATAATAACTAGACTAAGCAAACAAGTTGTCTTTTGAATTGTCCCTAATTTAATTTCGAAAACATACAAATCAATTACCCGGATTCTGCTTCCAATGTCCAACCAGAACGACAAGAGATCTGACAAAGAGCATTCTCCCAGTTTTGAATAGTATTTTCATCCTGCCGATCTAAATGGGTGTAATGTTTCTGGAATGCCTTGGCAAATTTGCCTCCATCTCTTTGAGGGTAGCGAACATCACAGGGTTCTACATCATAGAAGAGAGGAATTATGATGCAATTCGATCTCCAAATCCGGTCCGTCTCTTTCAGACACCAAGTAGATTCTGCAAAGTGTTCAGAAAACACTGGGATGAGAATATCACTTTTATCAATGGCTGTTCGCAAGTTGGATGCGATGTCTTCGCCCTTCTCCAGTTCTTCGCTATCCAGAAAAACCCTAAGCCCCACTACACTGAGAGATTCGTAGAGATGGTCGACTAAAGTTTTTCTCACATCTTTTCCGCGAAAGCTGAGAAACACATGATAAATGTTATTGATATCAAAGGAGATTTCGGTGGTGGGAGGTTCATACTGTCTGAAACTCTCCATCACTTGTCGAGCCTAACAATGTGATCTCATGTGTGAGACAGAAGAATATTAGAGAAGAGAAAGTGTTGATATGCAGTGAGGAGATGAACAACGCCTGGGATTTATTGTGAACTCTTTGATAATTTCTAGAGAATCTTGGAGGTCATTGGTTGTGGGCAGGGAAATTAGTCAAAAGTAGAAACTCCGTCGAAACTCCAGGGAGAGGAGTTTGTGTGGAACCTAATCAGATTTGTCAGAAGACTTCATATCACGCGGACTATAAGTCGTTTCGCTGTCTTCTCTGTTCCCTTTTGGTTCTTGGTGCTCGGTATATGTACAGGGATACTAATTTAATCATAATTCAACACGGACAGGGTCCGATAACGTGGCGCACGCGGCTATTCTCCCTACCGTAACGCACAAAACTGCATGTAAACATTTCTTATTTTCAATTGATTAATAAATACAGTTAAATTTGTATTTTGTTCGTTGAATAGATGTTGTTCATTTGAACATGTATAACACCATATAAAAGTCATGATACCTATAATGTGAACATGCATAACACTATACAAAAGTCTTAATAAAGAACCTACCACGGAAGTGGTTGGAGCAATGTCTATCGCAGAGGGACAATTTGCACCTTTGATTCTATTTATTAATTAATTAAAATAAAAGAGTGCCTTCAATTTTTATTTTTAATTAATTATCAAATAGAATAAAAATTATCTTAACTAAAGGAACTTCGGTAATGGCAATTTTGTTGCTAAATTTTGAACTTTCTCATGTTCAAAAGTGTAGTCCAAGTTAATCTATTATTAAACTATTATATTATAAGAAATATATTAATATATATAAGTATTATATTATTATATTCTTATTATATCATTATATTATTATATTATTCTATTGTATTATTATATATTTATTATTATATTTATTATTATACTTCTTTTTTTGGTAAGTGTTACCAAAGGAGGTAGCTCCCCTTATTGATTTGAAAAGAAAGATGACAACCTACCATACAATATCGATTAGTGATACAAATATCCCACCCCTTCTGTGATTTCAACTAGCCTAGCTACAACATTTTCCTCTATTAAACTCAAGGAAGTTCATGAAATCACTTATTTTATATTTTTGCTCAACTCCTTTCGTGAAGAGCCTCCATGCCTT
>VDFB02148099.1:0-14269 GCA_007258455.2 Sequoia sempervirens
GATGCCACCTCTTGCTGACTGAGTCGCCATTGGCAGGTCAATTATAACAGGACTGTTATAACAGCGCCATTATGAGGTTTGTGCATTTGTAATTACCTCAGAAAAATATAAATCAGACTGTTTCTATTGTATTTACTCTGCTGGGCAGTCATTCCAGAGTTTAAACATGAACTTTGTATCAGAAATTTACAATCAGTATTGTTTGTTGTTCATTGTTCCCTTGATTGAGTGTGATTTGGTGTATATATCTTATTCTTCTCATTGTTGGTTCACTGGAAATTGCTGATGTGTTACAAATCTGAGTTATGTTGAGAACCCTAACCCTAACCTAACAATTTTGAAGTTGATAAAAAAAAAACCCTAGGGTTACTACATGTGCCTATAAAAAGCTTTTTGCAGCCTTAAAAAACACAGGGATTGCAGACCTAAATAAGCAATGTAGACCTAGAAGAAAGTTATCAGTATACCAATAGCAGAGGCACCTTGCCTTACCTTGACAATAAATCCCCCTTTGAAGAAGAAGAATAAGGTCTTTCTGCAGGAAAAATCCAGGCAATGGTGATAAATGCAAAAATATAAGTGTGCAAGGTGGAATTATTGACCTTCAATTATAAGCAAACCATGTAGTGGATTTATGTTATGAAGCTATGGCTACAGAAAAACACCACAAAGTTTAACCTCCTTCCTCCTTGACCTCCAAAAGAAACAAATCATGTATACACCACAAATATTGTTTCTTGGCTCTTTCATGAAACAACTACCTAGTTACAGGTATCAGATACAGCACGAATGTTTCCAGTGTGTATATCCCCTGTAAACTCACCCAGAATGGCTCTAATTTGATGATGTTGAAGAAATATTTTGTCTCCCATTGTCTATTAGTCCATATACCATGAAGCCATCACGGCAAAAAACTCCAATGTAAACTTGAACTATTTAATATTCAAGTGAAAAGCACCATTTAATGCCTTGATACAAAATTTGGTCTAGATTTTTAACAACCAGCATCAGTTGTTCTCCAATTATGTGTGAAACAACATTCATGACTCCCAATCATAGACCAGAACGCATTTACCAAAATCTTACTTCTGTTTAAACTTAAGCATTTTATGATTTCGCCAATTTTCTGGTTAGCTGTTTTTTGCAGTTTTTTTCTCTAGTTGGTACTTCTGAAACCCTGGCAATTGATTGATATTCAGAATTCTTACAACACTGGATCAAACCCTGACCAAGCTTTAAATTATTGTTAATGTTTACATTCACAATGTCAACTGCATACCAGACAGTAGTAACAATCTACTATAAATATATGATTTCTCTTTGATATGATTGAGAACAAATATATAGAAAGGATACGCACTGGTGGCAAGCATTGAGAGGAAGAAACCATCATACCTGTAACATAAAAAAGGGAAAGGTTAAAAAGCCTTTCACTAAAGTGTATTGGTTCGCTTTCTCATTTAACAAATGTTGACATAGAATTGTAACCTTGGAGAACCTGTTCATACAGCTTGGCATAATAACATGTAACAAAACTATGTGATGTATCCAAGAATTCACACAACATATGTGACTTGAGAAACACATTCTTGATTCTAAATTCTAATCATCAGGCTGTGGATGTATCCTCATCAGCAATGCACTCTTTCTCTAAGAATGTAAATGCTGCCGATTAGAAAGCCCAACTTGGACGGCAACACAGACCACAGTTCAAAAATTATACAAAGTTCTATTTGTCAAAATATAAACATTGCAAAAAGAGTACAAATATAATTTGCATGAAATCATGGTCGCAAAGAAAAAATAATAATGGAAGCTTTAAAGGTAATCTGCCCATGTTCATTACAGTGAGAAGTTAATAATTTCCATAAGGATGTAGATTCTTTAAATCCTGGGAAAAAGACTCAGATTCTAGCTTTCATAGGATGAGCTTTTATTCTAACATTCGGCTGATGTATCTTAAAAAAATTTCATCTTCTGATATACATATAAAATAAGCTGCATTTTTATGAGCAATATTGAAAAAATTAAACAAGTGACAAGACTCGAGTTAGAGAAAAACACTTAAAATCACTTTTGTAAAGAACAATGTCACAGGTATCCATGAGTCTGCATACAAGTGGAGAATGGCAAGCCTCCTTGGAAATAGGAATTCAGAAATTTTTAACATATCAAATGATCTCTGCCATGAACAAAACCCTGATCTGAGATTAGACATGACTCCCAACGAAATTATTTGGCAGTGTCATGGCTTCCAGCCAGTAATTTTTTCACAATACCAATAACATACATGTCTAGCTAAGGTTCCTAGTGATATTTATAATTAGAAAAAAAAATGATTCATTGGGAGAAGAATGTGATTGTTACTTCAATTTCATCACAATCTTGCTTGGACATTTAAAGGGAAGATTCCCAGCAAAAGACTGCTATAATTAGTTGAATTTCACAAGGCACAAACTACCAACTTAAATTTCAGCATTATCTTGTCTGGACATTCAAGGGAGAGACTCACAGAGCAGAGACAACTAAATTACGTCCTTCAGCATCATCTCGCCTGGACATTCAGAGATCAGAGACAAGATTCACAAGGCAGAGACTGATATCATTACTTTAATTTCGATATAATCTAGCCTAGATATAAAGGAAAGATTCACAAGTCATGGAATGCTATGATTAATTTAATTTAAGCATAATCTTGTTTGGAGATTAAAAGGAAAATTCACAAGACATAGACTGCTCTGCCTACTTAACTTTACATATTCTTGCTTGAAAAATTACAGTTAGTGTGATTTCCCTAATAGAATGGTTTATTCCAGGAAAAGCTAATAAAAAATCTATGATGACCGTATTGCAATATTCCTTTGTGATTTAAAAAGAAATTGATTCATAAATCAAAGACTGCTATCATTACTTCAATTTCATCATAACATTGCATGGACATGTGAGGGTAAACTTCACAAACCAGCGACCGCTATAGTCTCTAATTTCAAGTTTCAAGATTATCTTGCTTGGAGTCTGGACATTAGAAAACGAAACTGAAAATGCAGTGACTACCGTGATTGCTTTAATTCCAGCATAATCTTACTTGGCCATTGAAGACGAAATTCACGGGGCAAAGACTACTATAATGACCTCAGTTTCAACATTATCTTTCTCAGATACTTAAGATGAAAAAATTCGAAAGACGGAGGCCGGTGTTTTCACTTCAATTTCAGCAGAATCTTGCCTGAACATTAAAAGGTAAGGCTCACAAGGCAGAGAGTGATCTGATTACTTCAATATCAGCTTAATTTCGATCAGATGTCTAGAGGGAAGACTCGAAACGCGGAAACTGGAATAATTACTTCGATTTCAGCTAAATATCGCTCAACATTTAAGGATAATACACGCGTAACGGAGACGAGCATGATTACTTCAAGTTCATCTGAATTTTGCTCGGACATATGAAGGCAAAATCCACAAGGTAGAGACTGCCATGACTACTTCAATTTCACCAGAATTGGCTTGGATAAACAAAATCAAAATTAATTCAAATAATAAGCTTAATCTCTACCATCAGACGAAACCCTAACATAAAATTCGCAGTAACGCAACACGGAATAAATATTCAAAATCAATTCTACACGTGCATTCAAAGATCCCGAAAATAACAAAAAAAGCAAACACGATACAACCCTAATGTCACAAGATCTGAAAACAAACCATGAACTCAACAAAACAAAAACTAGCAAAAAAAAGTAACTAGTGTACATACCATTTAAAATCGATTGCCTTCAATGACATGTTTAAGAATGTCAATTATTCCAACGGGGGTGAAAAAGAAGCCTTACGGCATTTTGCCGGGCAAGTTGTTAACAGAGCTTTGACTTCCCCAAAACAAAACCCTTACGACAGAATTATTCACCAAAATAGTGCCAAATTTAGCTCAGACTTCGTTGGAAACAAAGAAGAAAAACCAATGGCAGACAGTGTTTTCACTGACAGCAAATTTTTGGGTCGATTAAAAAACTCAAATACTCTTCCCCAGCGTTTTTGACCGCAAAGAGACCAGAATAGTAAGCAAAGGAATGGAGGATGTCACATAGACGGACGGACTGGCGTCAAAATGTTTCTCCCCGACGTCAAGTAAAGTACCACAACTGCGAGACACGTATTGGTATATGTGTAAACTACGGACTGGGCCCATCGTCGGGGAAATTGATATTTTCGTTCTTTTTCATGGTCATGATGTTGACCGGCTGTTGCCGGTAAATGATCGAAAGGGAGAGGGTATTCGTGGTTGGTTTGTGATTGGCACGGAGGAGGACGAGCATGTGTGTCGCGCTTTTCTACGAGTTGCTAGAATTGAAGATTTTTAACGTCACTTACGTGGAAAGATAATTTTGAGAACAGTTTGTACAGTATACAAGTTTTTAACAGTAATGATAGGTTAAAAACATATCATTCAGGTGATATAATATGTAATGATAGGTTAAAAATATATCATTCAGGTGATATAATATGACATATCAATTTTGGAGGTAATAATTTGAGATCGATAAATTCTAATTTATTTTAGAGAGTGAAGATTATATATGTTATGTTTGTCTTTGATTTTAAATTTGATTTGTATTGTCACATTTGAAATTGAGTGTGTTCAAAGTAAAATAACTTTTCATATATAAAATACCAGCACTTGTATCTAAATGAGGTTCAAGGATTACACGAATAGAAAACTATATGTATGTTAATACGTTAGAAAGTATGTGTTTGTGCATGCAAATTCTAATTGCATGACTGGAATAAACAATTAATAATAAATGTTAAATAATGGAATGAAATACACTTAGACAAATCTATATTTTTTCCTTAAAGAAATTAAGTATTATCTATTATGAAATATTTGTATACATATTTAAAACATAAAGCAATGCAAATGAAAAAAAAGTTGTCATCAAATTGACAAAAAACATGCACATGGAAATAGACTGTTCTCATTCATTGTCAAATCAATATTTTTATCTGACTTTTATGTGATAAGTGAGATTTTGGAAAAAAAAGTTGCCATTAAATTGACAAAAAACATGCAAATGGAAATAAAATGTTCTCATCCAGTTGTCATATAAATATATATTGACTTTTATGTGATAAGTGAGATTTTGGAAGCTTTTACTTCATATTTTGGAGGTTTTTACCATTAAATGTAGCTAATTTACCATTGAACGAAGCTAATGAATGATAAATTTTAAATAAATAAAAAAGTTGAAGAATGATATCTTTTGAAATAATATATATATTTATTATTTATTTCAATTTTATTTGAAGAAATTTTTTAATTCAATTTTAACCCTAATCCTAACTCTAACCTTGATTCTAATCTAACCCTAACTATAACGTCACCATAATTAATTCTCTAACCCTAATCCTATGTCTAACCCTAAGTCTAACCCTAAAGGTAATTATAACCTAATCCTAACCTTAAACCTAACATTAAGATATTTTTAAGTGTGATTAAGGGGAGCATTGTTACATTTTTCTAACTGTAATCATAACCCTTATTCTGACCCTAATTCAAAATCTAATCCTAACTCTAACCCTTATTCTAATTCTACCTTAATCTTAATTCTAACAAAAATTCTAAGCCTAACCTTAGTGCAAACCCAAATTTTAATTGTAACCATAATTGTAATGATTTTAGAATTAGAATAATCAGAATTAAAATTTAATTTAATTAATAATTAAAAAATAGGGTTATAATTATTTTATTTATAATTAATAATTATTTAATGAAAGCATTTAAAATAATTATTAATTAGGGTTAGGATTATTATATAATTGATTGAAATATTTACAATTGTTTTAAATTTTAAAATATTAATTAATATATGTTTTAACCCTATAATTAAAATAATCTATATAATTTTAATTATAATTTAAAAAATTAAATTTTACTTAAAATTAATTAAATATATTCTAATTGATTATAATATTAAAAAAAATTCTATCTGTGAACGCTTCAGCCTAGACCTGTTCAAACATGGACAAACAAACAAACATTAGTCCTCAAACAACTTTAAACCAAAACATTCCCTATGAAATTCATTCAAGCATAAGAACAAGAAAACAACATAAAATATCAAATAAAAGCTAATGAAATCTCATTTGAATGCTCAAACCAACATCCCATAGGGGAATTAGTACTTCTTTGATGTGGAAAGAAGCCCTTTCCCAATTCCTTGATAAGCTTGATGATGATATGAGATCCTTGATGCAAAATGCCAATAATCTTGCTATGGATGATGAAATTCTATGCTAAATTGGATGAAAATATGGATGATTGTGGATAATGAGTTTGCATAAACTTGTGTCTTCAAACATGCCTAAGATTGTGGATCCAAATGAGTATAATGATCTTACATGGATTGTGGATGCCAAATACAATAGAGAAGGCCCTTATTTATAATGGAGAAGGATTGGAGAATGAAGAATAGGATGAATGTGGGATTAAAGAAGGGACCAATGGCATTGTGCCACTTGTCAACATGCTAATGAAAGGAGGTGGAGCACATTTTGAACAATGTGCATGTTAAATGCATGTAGGTGAAATTTGAATTTGAAGAGGTGACTTGTGTAAGAGGAGGTGTAAGAAGAATTAATGCCAAGTTGGCTTAAGGAGAGGACATGTAAAAGCCCTTAATGCCAAGTTGGAGGACAAAAGTTCTTTGGGAAGGAGAATTCAAATAAGTGGAATATTCCAAGAATATGCCATATTTGAATGAAAATAGGGGGAATTAGTAAATCAAATAAATTGATTTACATGTGCAACTTGTAAAAGCTAGAGGAATGGAGGATTAGTGTTAGGGATGAACTTAGTTTGATGATTTTATTACTTGGAATTTAAACAAGTTTGGAATCATTTAAAATCAAAATGTGAGAGTGACATTGAGGATTAGTGCAATTTAAATTAAAATAAATTCTGATTTTATCTCAATTCTCAAAACAGCTGAAACACTAGACTTAAATGGGCATTGGCATGGTGTGATGGCTTGAAGTAGGCGGTATCAAGTTGGTTCTTGCCCACCAGGTCCGTAAACCCCGCTAGTGGTGGTATTGTTGAATGGTTGAAACCGCCCTATAGCTCTAGCCGCTACCCCCTAAAAAAAAAAAAAGAACATTAGTACTTACCTTTTAAATAAAAGTTGGATTTATTTAATCAAAGAGAGAATATTAGGATTTAATTAAATAAAAGTCGATTTATTTAAACGTAAAAGAGAGAATATTAGGGATTTAATTAAATAAAGTTGGATTTATTTAATTAAAGGAGGAATTTTGATGAATTAATTAAATAAAGATTGTTCAATTAATTGGTTTATAAATAAATGATCAAGGAAGAATCGAAGTTAGTTAATTAGAATTGAGTGCATGATATCAATCAGGATATTTCAAGTGTCTACATTTTGCCCTCGCTAAATGTACCGCTATGCTGGTTCAAAGAATAACCCTCGCTGAGATCAAAAACTAAAAAAAAAAATTTGATTTTTCAATGCCCCAAATGAAATAAGTATACTGGTACACCGACCCTCAAGAGATCGAGCAAAAAGTTTTATTTGAGGGTCAATCTCGTGATAAAGATTCAAGATCAGTTCAACTCAAAGAGGACTAGAAAGCTTGAATGTTTGATGTAGACAGCTTTGATGATGTATAGACAATCATCGGCCATGGATAGCCTCGTGTATATTTTGTTATAACACATAGATTTGATACTTGGATAGAAATGTTAGTAAAGATAGAAGAATGAGAAGAATAAGATGGATATAAGAAGAAGAAAAAGATGGATGAACCCTTGATTCTAAGAAGATGCAGAAGTCCAACAAGTCCATGAATCGTTGAGACTTTATTAGATATGATGATGGATAATGATGATGTATTACTTATCAGGAATTGGGATTTTAAAAGGGCTTAGTTACCTTATGTTTGATAACACACATAGGCACGATGCATCAAGGTATAGATAACTAGGATGGCATTGTACCTAGTGAGATGGACTTTGAATCGACAAATAGATAGGAGTATTCTTGTTCACACCTGACATACAGAAACTTTGCTAGGATGCACTTCAGAAGTTTCAAACATCTCAGACCAAAACATGGAAAGGTATAACCTATCAATGTAATAGTCAATAAGTTTCCCAAAACACCTTCCATACATAACTAACAAAGTAAGTATTTGCCAAGTTATATTACAAGAACGTCCAACAAGCACAGCAAACGAAAGATAATGATCAATGCCCCATTCCTTTCTCTCTAAATCATTTTGATTAGACATCATCGAGAGGTCATTGGAATGAGCGCAATAAGATAAATCAAAGAAAAGATCAACTGAACAAACAAGCCAATGTTCTTCATACCTCCAGCCCGAAGGGATTTGTTTTGAGGATAAGAATCTAAACTGATTTTGCCAATAGATAATGCCCATTGTAGGAAAGATGCATCCTAGGACATGTTAGTGGATGGTGGCAAGTTGTTTTGTTTAGGATAAGTATCCAAAGTGTTTTGCCAATCAATAATGCCCGTTGTAGGAAGGATACATCCTAGGACATGTTAGTGGATGGTGGTAAGTTGATAGGTTGTTTGAAAGGTTGTTGTTACAAGGTTGATTGACATGTTTGCTAAAAAGATCAAGAGTTTGATTTTGCATTTAAAAGTTTGTTTTTGCTGATTGTTGTGGTTGTTTCTATTTGTATTGTCAAAGGATGAATGCGATGGTTGATTTATTATGGATGATTAATTATTGCGGGTGAAGCGAAATGAGACAAATGGATTTTTTCAAATATTTGGATATTTTTGAGTTTTCTGAAATGTTATGAGGTTGTTTTTTGGATTCTCTTTTGGGTTATTTAAATGTTTTGTGGCATGAGGTTATTTTGAGGGATGTTTTGGGTTTTTTGTGTTTTTGTGAGATTTTAGAATACTTTGGATTTTGTGTCTTTGAATATTTTAGGTTCTGGGGCTAACTCAAAAGATTACCCCTGCCTTAAGCCAAGCTTAGAGATGATGTAGTTCTGATACCATGTTTTTGATGTTTTTTTCCGGACTTCTTCTTTGACCCATTTTGGGATTTTGATATGTTTTGGATGTTTTTAGATTTTCGCATGATTTTGACGCATTTGGATTTGATATGTGTGACGCATGTCAATGGATTTATTTTGGGATTTTGTTGAAAACCGCTTAAGGTTGATTGATCTAGTTGGATGGATTGATGATGATAACATTGTTGAGGATACAAAACAATGCAAGGATAGTGTTAATCAACACAAGGATTAGGATGAATATCCCAAGATGATGAGGGATTGATTGGGTTTGATTGATCAGGATTTTGAAGCTTTATTTTGAAACAAAATTGTTTTGAATGATTTGATGTGACGTTGAAGCACACGTTAGATGCAACTAATATTGATTGTTTGGATTGATGTTCGATTGAAGATAAAACTTGATAAGGAACATCCTCTTGTCAAAATATGCCATGGGCTAGTGATTTGGATCTTTTCTCACAAGTGCTTTGACCAATTTGATTTTACATTTGCCAGTTCAAATCACCATATAAGCTGGAAGATATAAGACTGGTCATTTGGTCCCGCCAAGATGCGCCATTAATTCACCTTAAAGTGTTTAAAGTGTACGGAACAACTCACGTAAGAAACGCCTTCTGGACGGACGTACGGACGGAGGGATATGGTAAGCATGCAAAGGATGCCAAGGATTATCTTGTGATAAGATAAGGTGTTCAAACAGAGGATGTTCATTTGGATAGTGCTTCATGGCTTCGATAATGTTGGATAGGATAGGATCAATGAAAAGGACCCATGTCAAGATTAAAGCTCACTTACAAGCAGCCGGAAACCAAACCCCTCATTAAGATCAAGATAATTTGGACTCATGGATGCAAATGGATGGAAAAAATTTGATCGATAAATGGTTCATGGATGAATGGATGAGATAATATTCCTTTCAATTTGAGTTGGAGAGCTAACGTGAGATGTTGATTCTACTACTACGATACTCATTTTCCGTGTTTTCATCATGGTACCCGTCCAAAATGCCTCATAAAGTGGCTCTCTAACCGGAGGACAACTCTTTCTTTACCTGCCTTCATGGTTTTTGGATTTTCATATTTTTGTGTGAAAGATTTTTAAGCTCATTTTGAATCACCTAGTGGTGTTGATGTAGATTCTTTTGTCATAATGTGCCATCAATATCCTTCTTGAAGAAGTTGTTTTGCCAAGATACGTGCACTTGAATACAACTTTTGAGATTCTTGATCTGCTTTGTTGATACCAGAGTTAACTTTGTCTTTGTGCACACATCGCGATAGAGTGCCTTTTGAATCCTTATGATGAAGGGTCATTGCCAATACATGGTCAATATGAGAATTGGATATCATGCGTGGAGGCGTGGATGGAGTGTGTTTGGGAATAAAAGATGGATTGGTTGATAGTTTGGAACCTTTGACTCTCCCAAACTTGGGTGCTGGGCACAATGGTGGATGTTGCATCTGTGTATGGAATTAGGGACCAACTACTCTGATATACTTTGTACGCTGTTTTGAGAAGCCTTAATTTTTTGTGGACATCTTTGATGGATACTTTCCCCTTTTTTATTTTTCCCCATAGTTTCTTTGACTAATGGAGTTTGATAGGGATAATTTTTCTTTATATTCTTTGGTATCCATGTATTTGATTTGTCCTTCATTCTTTACAACTTATTTTGTTTTGATAACATTCTTCTTGCTTTGATTCATATCTTTATTTTGATGTTGGTCTTGATTCATGGATGGGGTGATGGGTGGATGAAGATTCATGATGTGGCTGGTTGTAGTATTAGCATTGGTTTCACCATATAAGGATTCTTCGTGCTCCCTATGCAGATGCTTGCATTAGATAAAGTTGTCCCATTATAGAGGTAATACTACTACATTTAGGTCCCTCAATTGTCAAAATAACCAAGACTCCTTGATGCTTAGGGATTACCACACCCACATCGGGTTCAAGGATACCTGCCTATGTAGGCCTAATCCCTCGACTTCATAATTCATCCAAGGAAACATTTTATTTGCATTAGGATATGATTTTACCTTGGAAACAAGGGGTGGCATCCTTCGCTTCATAGGGATTCGGGGCAGATAGTTTTTCATTGAGCAGACAGTTTGTCCCAAATAAAAGTAAGGGATCCAAGTTTATAAGTGATAGGAGCCTCCATAAGTGGGATAACTTCCTTATTCATATCTTTGGCTTGATCTTATGAAATATCATATTTTAATGCTTCTTCAAGAGGTGTTGATGATTCATTGTCCACGTAAAATCCTTCCTCATGATTCATTTTTTATATGCCTTCATAGGATGTTTCTGATTCACAACTTCTGTAGAAGCCTTCTTCATGACCCATTTCTGATATGTCTCTAGATTTTTCTATATCTTGATTATGTGTATAAATGTTAAGAGTAGGAGACTCTTGTTCCTCGGTAATGATATCAAGAGTATGACACTCTTGTTTTGAATAAAGATCATCTACATGTCCATTAGGAGTAAACATCTCATGGGTAGATAGAGGAGTATGTGCTATATGGATACGAGGACTGGCCATTTGCACATCTTGTATAGATAGGAGAGGTCCACTAGATCACTGTTGTATCTCTGGGAGACATGGAATTTCGATCTTGACAATTTTTAGAATTGCTTTGACATGCTTTTGGGATCAATGCCTAACACCTGTTAGTTTTTTAAAGGATGGATTGCTTATAAAGGGTTCTTGGATATATTCATTAGGCATGGGAAGTGGCTCAATATCCTCTTGATCTTTGAGTGGATTTGGATCAAGTATGGATTTGAAGATTCCTTTGGTATTTGTAACCATGAGGTCAAATGATGTCAATATGTCTTGGAAAGGATCATTTCTAGACTTTGGTGAAAGATGTTGATCATGCTTTGGAATGAATTCTTGAGATATGTCCTCAAACTCATTAGGTGATGTAGAGACATTTTCAACATGATCATTGGTCGATGGATCATGGATTATGGGATCAAATAATGTTAACACTCCTTGAAATAGATCATTGTCAAATATTGTTGAGGAGTTTTGTTCATGATTGAAAAGTGATTCTTGATATATGTTGATTTGATCATTGGATGAGGTAGAAACATCTTCAAGGTGCTCATTGATGGATAGATCTTGATCATTGTTTTCAACAATTGTGGTGGGGAGATTGCCAATGTTATCACTAGTGGTTGAATCTTCATCATTGTCCTCATTAGTTATTATTTTTTTATCAATAAGGTCTTGGATGAGATTTTTGAGTCGAATACAATTTGATGTTGTGTGTCCCTTTATTTTGTGAAAATCACAAAGGTGCTTCTCGTTATACCATGGTGGTTTAACTTGAGGCTCTTGATAATTCTCATAAAATGGGATTTTGATGAAATTTGCTTGGACTAGCCGTTGCATGACATACTCAATCGGTTCCCCAAGTGGTGTGTATTTTCGTTTGTTACCTTGTGAGATTTGTACTTTAAATTGACCTTGTGGTGATTGATTTTGGAGATGTGGTGATTGATCTTTGAGATGTGGTGATTGATCTTCAAAATGTGGAGGTTGGGTTTGTTGTTGTTGATGTTGTTGATCTTGATATCCAACTTATTGACATTGGAGATATTGTTATTGATGGGCCGCATCAACAAACTCAACGCTCTGGATTTATCACGGCTCAACCAACGGAAGAGCGTACCGATTCTGGGACGGAGACGTCCCTGGCAAACGAACCCAACCACTGGGCGCGCAGCACCTGATCCTGATTCTTGGATCCTCATCAACCCTTGACATAGCCTATCTTGGCTCTTCGTCCGCTAAGATCTGGAAACGCACACCCTACGGCGCCTGGTAATGTAATCACGGACAAAACCGGGATTTTGGACAATGTTCTGATTTGGGATGATGTTTGGATTTGGCATTATAGGGTGAAATTAAACATTGTTGTGGTTGGAAATCACATTGCTTTGATTTAGGTAACTTTGATTTTGCATGGTGTTACCTTGACTTGGATCAATACATGGAGTTGTTAACATATTGTTTGGACTTTGAACAATTTTTTTATGATTCACAAACATATCTATCCCAAAGTTTACAAAGTGTGGATTTGAAATGTTCATGTTTGGTAAACTTGTACTTAGTATATTCACATTTGGAATGTATAGATTTGGCAGGATAATGTTGTTTTGTTGAAGACTCATGTATTGATTATTTGGTTGATAGATTTGTAGGTTCAAACTTTGATTTAAATCCACCATAGGGACAAGTGTTCCAAAATATAGATTGGGCATACCCACATTTGTTGTACCATTGAGGTTTGTAGGAGATAATGATCCCATGTATGGATTGTATAAGTGTGAGTTTTGATAATCAATCAGTATTGTAAGGATTTGATAGTTTTGTTGATTTAGATTACTCATGAAATATGAATCAAGTTCCATGTTCTTCTTGTGTTGAGATCTAGTTTGGACCATAAGATAAGGATCAACTTTCAGGAATATGGGAGGTAAACCTCCAACTCCTTAGGTTGGTCTAAACTTTAGGTACAAAAAAAAAAAATCTAAGATGCTAAGGATCAAAGGATGCTGATGAGATAATGAAAGATGGGTGATTGTGAATGATTGAACTCTTAAGAAACTGAAGGAGATACTAGACTTCAGGGTACATTTCACTACATTTTTTATTTGATTTGGATTGGATTTGGATTTTGACTTTGATTTGGATTTGATTTTGATTTGATTTTTGGATTTGATTTGGATTTGGTTGGATTTGATTTGGATTTGATAATCGAACTCTAAGCTCGAGTTGGATGTTAAATATTTAGGAATAAATTCCCTACATCACAATGTGATAATTTTAACTAAGTGTATGAAGAAGGATCCATATACACACACCTAGTCAAACAAGATGATTTTGATTTGATTTAAAGGATTTGCCAAAAGTCTAGTATGAAGGATTTTTCCAAGATTCCAAGAGTTGTTTGTGAGATGGGTTTTGATTGATGTTTTGAGGATGGGTGAAAGGGTTGATTTTGATCCTAAGTGAACTTAGAGAGACTTTTTTACAAGACCTAGGTATTGAAAAACATGCTATACTTCCAAGAACTTGTTAACCCTACAAAGTGAGATACTCAAAACATTGAAAAAGACTTGGATTTTGACAATAATAGAACAAATACAAATTGGGATTATCTTTTGAAGCATGTTTGTAAA
>VDFB02148100.1:0-11438 GCA_007258455.2 Sequoia sempervirens
ATTTATGATTATCTGCTTTCCATGATGATGAAAAACAAATAATTTGATTGATTTGTTTGCCTCTAAGGTTGTTAAAAACAAACGTGATTTATGATTATCTTCCTTCATGAAAATGAAAAACAAATAGTTGGATTGATATGTTCATTTCTAAAGTTGTTAAAAATAAACATGATTTTGCTTATTCGCTTTCCATGATGATGAAAAACAAACAGTTTGATTGATATTCAGATTTGATTGATAAGTCGTGATGATTTGATATTGATTTTGCTTTGTCATGTTGATGTGTCAATGGGAGAGATTGGGCGTTTTGCAGTCACGGGAGACATTCCCGAGTACATGGACATTGATTCCACATCTGTTACAGTCAGATCGGGATGTGATCGAGGCATGTGGATTGACTTCGTTGCTTGACATGCCTGAGGTGCGCCTCAACAGAGCTTTATTGACAACACTTGCAGAGCGGTGGCATAGTGATACCAACACATTTCATTTACCGACCGGAGAGATTACAGTGACCCCTGAGGACGTATATCATATCTTGAGGATCCCAGTGATGGGAGAGATAGTGGTCTTTGGTAACCGAGAGGATGGAGGCACTAATGCTTTGAGGAGGATTTTCAGAGATGATCATATTGCTGGATACTTCATCCCATGGGGCGAGATGACAGATACATATCCACCTTTACCGTCCGTACTTGCAGGTTTCATTGGAGGTGTTTTGTGCCCCGACCATAGGTCGAAGGGGTTCACAGTCGAGTGGGGTCATGTGTTGGAGAGTATGGTGATGCAGAGGAGTACCGCGGTATGCATGGGGGACATGTATGCTTCGCATTTATGATTTACATCATATTGTATATGGTAGAGGCCAGAGTTTTGTTGTCGATTGCTCGTTACTACAGATATGGGCATGGGAGCACTTTGCCGTCATGCGACCATTGACTCGAGGACAGCGACCAGCTGGTTGATCATACAGATGGAGATATGTTGATATTATTGCTCAGCCGAGACTGGGTAAACTAGATCATTGGAAACGTCTCTTAGATGGTCTTGATATAGTATGCTGGCAGCCATATTTAGAGTGTGAGGCATGGCCAGAGGATGCGAGGGAGATGCCCTATGTCTGTACGTCCAGATATCTTATTGGTTGTACTCCATGGATTATTGAGAGATTTCTTGTTGGATGAGTATGTCGACAGTTTGGTCGGATTCAGGGTATGCCTATGGGTTCTGCCATTTATGGACGATGAAAACTAGAGCTTGTAGTATGGGGTCCATGGATTTCCTATGATGTAGCAGTGATAGAGTTCACCAGTTTAGGAGTGGTGATGTGGGATTACCGAGTTGATGTCCTTGACGTAGGGACAATGCCAGAGTATAGCTAGTATGTGTTAGAGCATCCTGCACCGCGTATGTTTGATCTTGATGAGCCTATTGTACTGTTATTTGTATAGAGATGGCGGCCAGAGAAGATTGACACTTCAAAGGGTGAAGGTGGAGGAGGAGTATGATGATGAGAGTGGAGATAGTGATGATGATTATGAGGAGATGATGATGAGGGAGGGAGGGTGGAAGTGGGGAGTAATTGGTGATAGGGGTGGTGATAGAGGTGGCGGGGAGGTGGTAGGAGAGGTGGTAGAGGTGGTAAGAGGTGGTAGAGGTGGACCACGGATGGGGATAAGATCCATCATCACCTTTAATAGTCGAGTGGTGTCAAGTCGGATATCCTCTCTACAAATTACAATGCAGGCTTACAAAGTCAGCTAGCAGGCATAGACCCTTATTACATAGCTGCGGGGATAGTTGACTTAGGTTACTCTTGAGAGGATACAACCCGGTCTTGAGAATTGAGTAGGCCATTGCTTTGGTGGATAGTCTATAGAGAGTAGCAGCTAGCACCCTACTTGGTGATATGATGAGAGAGGTGACCAGAGCCACCCGGGAGGCCGAGTTCTATAGGACTAGATATCATGATGTTGTTCCACCTGAGCGGAGGGAGAGTTATACTCGGTCACGGTCTACTCATAGTCACTCTCGTACTACCAGTAGAGGTGTCACACAACCATTACCTCCAGGAGGACCATCAGGGACAGGCGGAGTAGGTCCATTAGGGGCAGGTGGTACAGGTCCCAGACCAGCTCCATTAGAGGATAGCACTGCCTAGTGCATTGTAGATGATGTTTTTGTGATACTCTATTGATACATTTGTATACACCTTGAGATGATCTCATTTTTGATGATGTTATATCATGTGTAGTTGACATCCTTGTACATTTTGACATTCATTTTTGAGATATATGAAATGCAGCGATGATTTGTGATGAGATAAATGCGTCTATTTGCTATATGCATGATGTGTTATGATATGATGGTTTCTCGATTTTATGCTTATGATGTATATGTATGCATGATTTATAAGATAAATGAAATCTATTGATGAATGATTATATGAAAATGATGGATGATATAATTTATGAATGCTTATAAATGTTTTGATTATGATATATGCTTTGTTTTTATGATTTTTATGATGCAAATATGTATGAAATGATGTTTTTGTGAATGTCAAAATATACTCAGTCATGTATTTGAAAAAAATATGAACCATTTGATAATTTGCCAGCTTTTTGGGAAAATCTATAAATGCAAAATGTAGATTCTAAACATGAATGCAATCTATACTAACCATGCAGGACATCCATACAATATTGCCATTTGGAGAACTTATTTATGCCTTTTGTATCATCATAGAGCATTGAAATGTTGAAAGTTAATACAAGCATCAAAGGGTATGTTAGCACCAGTGATGACCTGAGTATTGCTTTCATGAATTTTGATATAACAAGTTAATACAAGCATCTAGGTATAATTGAACCGAGATGACCTGAGTATTGCTTGCATAAACAGACAAGAGTTAACTAATTTCCCATGCAAATTCTGAAATGTCATCAATGATACGTAGTAGAGCATGTCTCACGACCAATTTGCATAGTACTAATGATTTCCTCGCAAACAGCAGACAAAGAAAAATCATACTCCTTCCTTGCTTTTCTAATTCAGTACATCATCGAATTGCTCCAGAGATATGATGGAAAAATCAAACAACCATTCAAATTTTTCCTAAAGTATTCCAAACATTATTCAGATTAAGATCATCCAACTTGGTTATCAACATTGATGTTTGTGTTTTGATTAACATTGTTTTGACCACGTTGTTTGATTTCATTGGCATTGAGTGATTGTTTTGATGTTGTGGTTGACTTGATGCATCAATGTATGTTGTGTTTTGGCAAACCGTCAGTTGTCCATTTGTGATGTTCTAAAAGCTCGTTGCCCCTCTCTTGTTTAGTCTATGTTTCTGTGTTTTGCCCCCAGTGTAAACACAACCTAAGGAGTATGGATATGTACAAATTTCATCAAGCCATGATGAAACACAAGGATTCTCGCCATATGATGTGGATATGAAAGATATGTATAGATGATAGATATGAATGAATGATACCTAAAGTGAATGCAAGACATAAGCTAATAGATAGAGGAGCCTATTTTGATTACAAGTAGCGCCTGTTTGCCAGGTTTTCACCACATGTTTTTATTGCACTTTTTCAGGATTTTTCTAATGTTTATGATTTTTTAAGGACTTTTTATGATTTTTTTTTTTTTGGATTTTTTTTCGGGACTTTTTTATGATTTTTTTAGTTTTCAGGGACTTTTTTACTTATGATTTTTTGGATTTTTCAAGACTTTTATGATTTTTTTATTTTATTTTTTTAGGACTTTATGACTTTTGGATTTTGAGGGACTTTTATGATTTAGACATAAATTTCTTCGATAGATACTATTGGTCGGCTCTTCAAATGGAGTCCCCGCCCGACATGGATAAGCTGATATGCACCGGAACCATTATCGCCAATGATGACAAATGGACCAAGCGGTTAAGGTTCGTTCCGCGCTCTTTTTAATCGCTGGCGGTCGTGATTTTTCTCAAGACCGATCCACCCTCGCCTTGAAATGTTACGTGGTTTAACTTTGTGATTTTTGCTCTGAGACATAACTTGTTGATAACCCTTCAAATGGTCAGCTACATGTTGACGTCTTTCTTATAATAGTTCTAACTCTTGCAGATGAGATACTTTGTAGTCTTCATCATTTATCAGTCCCTTAAGTGAGACCCTAAGCGAAGGTATTTCAACCTCTAATGGTAAGATTTCTTATGCTCCATAGACCAAGGCATATGGTGTAGCTCCTGTTGGTGTGTGAATGCTGGTTCTGTATGCCCACAAAGCTGGATTTAATTGGACATGCCAATCACAACCAGCATCATTTACTGTCTTCTTCAAGATCTTCAAGATTGTTTTGTTAGAAGCTTATGCTTGACCATTACCTTGTGGATAGTAAGGTGTAGAGAACCTATGTTGGATATGAAATCTTTCACAAAGTTCATCCACATCCTGATTCTTGAAAGGCCTCCCATTATCAGTAATAATAGAATTTGGAATTCCATATCGACAAATGATGTAATTCAAGATGAATGAAGAGATTTGTTTACTGGTCACAGTCGTCAAAGGAACAACTTCAATCCATTTTGTAAAATATTTCGTAGCTGTGATAATGAATTTATGCCCATTTGATGATGAAGGATGAATTTTTCCAACAAGATCTAGTCCCCACTGAGAAAAAGGCCATGTCAGAGTAAAAGGTTGCAGTTCCTGTGCAGGTGCATGAATAAGATTCCCATGGATCTGGCATTTAGAACATTTCTTGACAAAAGTAAAAGAATCTTTCTCCATGGTAGGCTAGTAATATCCCATTCTGACAAGTTTCTTGGCTAAAGTCAAACCACTTGAATGAGTCCCACAAATACCACCATGAACCTCTTGTAAGGCTTTTTCAGATTCGTCATGTTCAAGACATCTAAGGAGTGTACCATCAAGACCACGTCGGTAAAGGATGTCAGCGATCAAGGTATAACGAGATGATTGGCGTATGAAATTCCTTTTTTGATTTCGGGATAAATCCGGAGGTAAAATGTTGTCTTTCAGGTAGGTATAAGTCTTGCCATATAAAAGTGAGTCAGAACCGGTTAAATGATATATGACTTGGGTCTCAGGATTATCATAGGTGGGAGAAAACAATTGTTCCACCAAGAATTCATACCGTTTTTGATCTTCTGGCAATTGTAACAAAGAAGCAATCGTAGCCATTGCATTTGCAGCTTTATTATCAATCCTTGAGATTTGTGAAAACTTGATTGACACAAAATACTTTTTGAAATCATCCACCATGTTCTTGTAAGGTAGCAACTTATCATCTTTAGTCTGATAATCATCATTAATTTGATTAATGACAAGTTGTGAATCACCGTAGACTTGCAACTCTATAATCCGCCATTCCAAAGCTATCTTTATCCCTATAAGCAATGCCTCATATTCAGCTATGTTATTTGTGCAAGGAAACATCAATCGATAGGATTTTGGTATGTTATCTCCTTCAGGTGTGACAAAGAGAATTCCTGCCCCCGAGCCTTGTTGCGTATAGGATCCATCGAAATACAATGTCCATGATTTCTGAATTGTTGTTGTGAAAACATCTGCATCAGGAAACTCAATATGCATTGGATTTTCTTCTTGTAAAGGTGCTTCAGCCAACTGATCTGCAATGACCTGTCCTTTAATAGCTTTTCGATCTACATAGTGAATGTCAAACTCACTTAAGATCATTACCCATTTTGCAAGTCTCCCTGTTAAAGTAGCTCTGCTTAATAGGTATTTCAGTGGATCAATCTTTGTTATCAGCTTAACTATATGAGCCAACATATAGTGTCGCAACTTTTGAGAAGCAAACACCACTGCGAGGCAAGCCTTTTCAATGAACGTGTAGTTTAATTCATGACTTGTTAGAGTTCTGCTGATATAGTATATGGCCCTTTCTTTAATTGTGAGAATCTCAGGTTAGTAACGTTCCATGACACTTTTGTGGTCAAAATATAGAGTATGAGCGCTTTCCGAATGGGTGGAATTAAAACCGTGGGTTCATAAGATATTGCTTGATCTCGATTGAAAGTTGCTTTTCACATTTGTCTTCCCTACTTCCAGTCGTACATTTTATGCAATAAATGTGTAAATGGTGCTTTCTTGCCTACTAGTTGTTTATAAATCTTCTAATGGATCAGACGCCTTTGCAATGATCGGGGCATCTAATATTTCAGGTGGCGCATGTCATTACAGCTTGTACTTTTCTAGATCAACTCTATACCCTTTTCTCAAACAATGTATCCTAGAGTTTTCCAGATGTAACGCCGGCATGGTTAATTTCTTTGGATTGAGTCAAACATTGAACTTCTCCATTCTGACAAAGATTTTTGATAAGATTTCTAAATGTCCTCGTGTGTGAGATTTGGCAAGGAGATCATCAACGTAATCTTCCATGAATGTATGCATCATATCATGAAAAATTGTCGTCATTGCCCTTTGATAAGTGGCTCCTGCGTTCTTTAACCCAAATGGCATTACGTTCCAGCAATAGGTACCCCAAGGGCATGTGAACGCTGTTTTATCTTGATCCTCTAGTGCAATCTTTATCTGGTTGTATCTTGAAAATCCATCCATTAATGAATACATTGCATGGCCGCTAGCTAAATCAACAATCATATCTATGTTTAGTAAAGGAAAGTCATCTTTAATGCTTTAAAATCTCGAAATCAGACAAACTCTAATCCTTCCATCCGCTTGAACAGTAATAATATTGGAAATCCATTCTAAGATAATCAATAGTTCAATGAATCCCATCATCTAAAAGCTTTAATTCTCTGACCAACATGGATGCATTTTTCTCGAAGTTTTTTTCTTTACAGGTTTTGCCCCTGCATTTATAGATAAATGATGCATTATCAGATTAGGATCTAACCCTGGCATATCAACATATGACCAAGCAAAATTGATTTGATTCTCCTTCAAGAACTCCATGAATTTTAGGACTTCTTCAACTGTTAATGACGCTGCAATTTGCAAGATTTTTGGCTGTTCTGTTGTACTTATATTGATTGATTCTGTTGGTTCTATCAAAATAGAAGATCTTTCATGATAATGCTTTGGGAAGAAAAGGTCAATTTTCTCTATCTTTAGTGCCCCCAAAGAGGTTTTCAATCAATGGATTCGCCTTTTATTTTTCTTGTTATGATCTATCAATCGCCATTTTGGTTTCAACCGATAGATCCATCTTTTATTTCATTTCTTATTTTGGCAGCCTAAGAGACTTTGACACCCTCCTCCTTATCAAAATCATGAGTATGTAAATTCTTGGATGAAACAATTGTTTCTTCATTAGGAGGAACAAAGGAAATTTATAATGTCCTCAATTACCGCGAAATGTAGGGATGTGGATAGGTGCATCATTGTCCCAGTCAATAAGCTCTGGATAAACTAAAGGCATGGGATCATTAGGTTGGGTAAGGTCTTGAATTGTCAAAGTCATGATGTGGCTATCATCTTCATGGTAGACAAGGTCTATGATGGTATTCTCCTGTTGATCATCAATCTCATTAGAATCTGAATCGTCCTCACTTGAGTCGTGATCTCTTTGTAAAACATAATCAAGTGGAGGCCTTGAACCTTCTCCTTGTATAAGAACAGGTGCATATTTGTGTATGGTATCAACTTGTTTGTCTCTCCAAAATTCATCATTATAAATGGTGTCCCATTCATATTCATTAGAATCAGTATCTGAACTATTCTACAATTGGAAAACTAATTCATGAGGTTTGTCTGAAATTGATCCTCCTTCATGAGTTGATTGTGCTTGCTGTGAAGTAGATTCTTCTTTATCTTTACTATATCCAAGTCTTGTTTTATCACTTGGATGTATTGAAATAGATTGAATTGGTTCCACAATTCCTTCTCTTCTTTTTCCTATAGGACCATTTCCTTCATAGCCCATTTTCTGCATGATAGCGTACCCCTTACCATATTGTTTTGTAGGTAACTTAATGTGCAAGAGAGATTCATCTTCATCTTTGTATAGCCAACTTAGGATGTCCCTATCTTCAGCTTCTTCTTTAGTGGTATTGGCTTTAATGAATTTTCTGTCAAACTTTGTGATTGGCACAAAATTGGGATGTAGAGGCTGTTGCAATCTTTTGACTTGATAAAGTTGGCTGACCATGCGACCTCGGAGAAGGAGGTAAGGTAGAAAGAGATAGTGAATATTCACCTACCCCTTTGTCTTTAAAATTTAGCTTAGTGTCAAGATTCTTTGTCAATTCTTGCAGTTGTCCTTGTAGATTGGAAGAAGAAAGAGCAAGAGCCTCCCTATTATGTGGCACAAAGACATCTTGAGTTGCTTGGAGATTTGAACAAGTTTGTGTGCTATTGTAATCAGCTTGTATGGTTATTTCTTATCCATCATATGGAAACTTGAGGCATTGATGATACGTTGATGGTACAGCTTGCATATCATGAATCTATGGATGACCCAAGAGTATGTTATAAGAAAGATCCCGATCTAGAACCTGACAAAAAGTATTTTTCACAACAGGTCCCACTCTAATAGGTAGCATTATTATTCCTTTAGAAGCTCTTTCTTCATCATCATATGCCTTGATAGTTATTTTCCTTCGTGGATCAATAGAATTTTCTGATATTCCTAAGGCATTTATTAGCTTTAAAGTACAAATGTTTAAACTAGCTCCTCCATCTATTAAGACACATCTAATTCGGTGTTTATGGATCATGACTTCAAGATCGAGCGATGAATTATGTGGATGTGTCATAGAGGGATCATCTTTTTCGAAAAATGAGAGACAAGTGGGGGAAGACAAATGTCCCACCATAGCTTGAAATTTGTTTACATCCAGATCAGTGTCGACAGTTGTGTTTACAAGAGCTTCTTCTAAAATATTCTTGTGTATGGGATATTTTGAGAAGTTCAAGGATGGAGATTTGAGCTGATGTTTTTCTCAATTGATCAACCAGATTATATTGACTTGGAGGGGAAATAGTTGTTTTAGATGAACTTCCTTTTAAAACAACCTTTGCTTGTCCTCTCGTGGTCACATTAACCTGTTGATATTCTTGTTTTCCCTTGATTTTGATAACATTAACCCGTTGATCATCAACATAGATGTGACGGATTATATTGTCTTCAACATTATTTATGCTTTTGGCTTTTGCATCTGATGTTTCTCCCTTTTGATAATTCGGTAAAGGATCTTTGAATGCTTGATGATCGTCATTGGTATGGTGTCCTTCAATTGTAATAGTGCCATTGTCAATTAAATCTTGTACTAGATTTTGCAAAGCTTGACAATTATTCGTTCTATGACCCTTACATTGATGATAATTGCAATAATACGAGTCATTCCATGATGGTGGTTTGACTCGTGGCTCATAATCTCTTTGTGGTGGTAAGGTGATAACCTTATTATCAAGAAGCTCCTTGAGAGCAGATTCAAGAGATTGACCCAAAGTGGTAAAATTCTGTCTATTTGAAAAGAATGGAGGTCTGGACGAATTTGATGTTTGGGTATTGCCAAGATTGTTATTAAAATTAGCACGATTATCCTTGGTGTTTTGATTGGTCATGCTTTCTTGCTTGGAGGTTTGTCCTTGTTGATTGTTGCTTCCTTGTTGGTTGGTATTTTTTTTTTGATTGTTTCGTGGAGCACTTGATAGATTAAAGATAGATGGTCTTGTTCGTAGATTATTTTCATCTACTATACCATCATTGACAACATTTTTATTTCTATTCCAAAACCTTGTTTTATCGTTGTTGTTTTGGTTGGATGTACTTGGATTATCAAGTTTTATCACTCCTCGTTTAACCAAGGCCCCTTCAATGGTGATTGTGTTTTCAATCAACTTTTCAAAGTTATGAGGACAATGAAGATTAAGCCTATAGCTTAATTCTTGATCTAGGCTATTGATGAGGATATCCATCTTTTCTTTTTCAGGAATGGGACGAGAATATCGTGTGAATAACCTTCTCCATCTTTGTAAGAACGTAGTGAAGGGTTCTCCTACTTTTTGTTTCACTTTACAAAGATCAAGCATTGTTATCTGGTATTGGATGTTGTAGGAGTATTGTGATATAAACTGATTTATTAACTCCTCAAAAGTTTTGGTGGGTGGAGTGATCTTTGAAAGCCACTCCATGGATTGTACACCTAGACTTCGTGGAAATAAACGCATTAAGTAGGTATCGTCATAGGCGAATTCTAGACTCATATTTCAAAAATCCCTCACATGGTCAATGGGATCAATTTTTCCATTGTACCTATCATATTTAGGGATTTCGCAATGTTTTGGAAATGGGATCATTTGGAGACTCCTATCGAATGGATAAGGAGATATGTCTTCCAAAACATACTTCTTTGTTGTGCCTCCTTGCATCTCCTTTATTTTCCCTTGTAATTCTTTTATCTATTGAGTAAGGGCACTAAAGTCATTAAGAGGAGTTTCAGGATTCTGTTTAATCCCTTCTATGTCGAAATTGTGAGGTAACTTAGTTCCTTGATTAGCTAATGAAAGAAAATATCTTTCTTTGTTTCGTTCTAAAATTCTTTCCATAAGAGTATGGAATTGGGGATCTTGTTCTGCTTCTTGAAGCTTTTCTTCTGTTAATTCGTCAACATTAAATGTTTACTCTTCTTTCTCAGTATGGTCACCCATTTTGCTTGTAGTGGTTTCTCCCTCATCTTTTTCCATGTGTTTTTGAGATCTCATGAAGACAGGCATAGGTTTTGTTCCAAATTCTACTCACCTTTGATCAAAAGAATGAAATAGTGCAATTGTGTGATAGATATGAAAGTCAGGATAAAATGAAAATTCTATTGACTTCAAAAATTTCTAATCTTTAGCTTGTGTTGTTCCCTAATTGAAAGGATGAAAATCTTGTTGATGGGAATTTAAGCAAAAGATCAAGAAAATGATGATTCTGCACTTTATGAAGTTTTGATCATAGCTTTGTAAAAGGATGGATTTTGTGATGGATGCCTAATGTGATCTGAGTTCTCTATTGCAAAATTTGATTTGGACGAGTAGAATATTCAATTGCAGGTTGGGGAATATAACAGAAACGAATACGTTGACTATGGTTATGCCTTTGAGAAAGGGCTCTTCTTTGAAAGAAAGCTTGTGAGTACAAAGGTTCTATAGCATAATCATCAGTGAAACCTCTAACACAATCATGATACCTATGAAGAAAGGTTCTATATTTGAGTAAAACTTTTCGGCTTTGATACAAGAATCGTCTTTTCTTCAATAGTTTCTTGTAGCTAAGGGGTTTCTTTGGCTTTTTAATCCTTTTCAAAATGGATTTCTTAACAAAAGTTGTAGATTTCCAATCTCGTAACATGAGATTAATCAATGTGATAGTGAGTGTTGGATGATCTTAATTGAATTAATGTATTGAAAACACATCAAGCAATTTGTAGAGTAGTTGTTTTA
>VDFB02148101.1:0-24054 GCA_007258455.2 Sequoia sempervirens
TTTGCCTTTGTGTTGACTCCCAAATATTATAGTGAAGAGATCCTTACTATGCCAACAAGGGTGCCACCATACCCTAATGCAGAAGTCAATGAAAGGTTTAGGAAAGCACTTACTAAACTCTTCCTTGATCCAAATATGGAAGATGCAGTTACAAGTGAATTTGCTGATTTTGCAGCCTCCACTAGTCAAAGTTTTCACTCTCTGTGACAAGTATATAAAGGATGCTTACTCTTAGAGGCACCTCAATGACCACAAATTGCCACACCTTCAAGTTCTTGCAATCAAAATTTTATCACAAGTCTGAATTTTTATCCACTTTCTAAATTTTATTTTTTATTAAAAATAACTCTTTTCAAATATGGAATCTAACTTATTATTTATTAATTTAACTCTAATGAGAGCTCCCTTTGCTTCAATAGGTTGCTAGTTCTTCAGCTAAACAAAATTGGAGTACATACTCCATCCACTTAGTGAAGCACAACCATCTAGCATCAAGTAAAGAATAGTAGCTAGTTTACGTGCATTCCAATTTGCATCTTCTAACTCACAAAAATGATGAGTACAAGGAAGGGGCAACAAAGTTGTGGGATGTAGACCTGGAGCAAACTGACTTGGACCTTTCTTCTGTTGCACAATCTTCAATTTTTTGAGGAATCAAGTAGAGCATACTTTTAGTCCAAGTGGCAATGGGGTTATAGGTGGTTCTCCTAATCTACTTGCATCATCTAATGTTAGTGTTGATGATGATTTTGATCTTGATGGTGACCCATATGATGTTGATTAGTGACAACTAATTGTATTATTTTAATATTGAATAATAATTATCTATCATGACATTCATGTTTGATCATTTTGATATCGAATGATTAAATTTAAACTAGCATATTATATCTCAAATTTGAAAATTTTAATGGTTGTGTTTAGCATATGCATGGTATATGGCATTCTAAGAATTAAAGTTTTAATTTTTACATGGACGTGTCACATAGCCAACCTCCCTCCCAAAAAATCTGTCATACCAACACATTGTACCCACATACCTGTACCTATACCGATTCAGCAACTTAGATATTTTGTGAGGTCTTCTTTTCCTAGCTCTATATGATGTTGTTCACAAGGCAACTCCTTTTTTGCATTCTCCTCTTTTTCTACACAATAAATGTATGTACTTCTGTTTTTTCCCTCAATCACTCTTATTTTTCTCTAAGAAAGTAATGATCTTTTATTCCCTTTTCATCAATAATGGTATTCTCCAGACATTCCTCTAGCTGCTTCTGGCTAGTTGTGCTCTCTAAAACCAATAGAACTTCATCACAAACAAGACTCCCAAAGATTTCCATGTTTGTTGCAGCTTCTTCTCTAATGTGGATTGCTTCCACTGCTACAACATCTTGGGCCACATTCCTCTTCATTGTATTCTTCAAACTCTTCTACTCTTGCATTGCAATCTTCAATAGCTTCCCCCTCTTCGAGTTAACACAAGTCAACAACTTCATCTCAAGCATCATCTTTATCTTCATCCCATTCACCTTTTTCTGCTCTCTAAAACTCTTAGAAGATTGCATTTAAGGGTCTTCTACCCACAATAATAATTTTTCCAACTCTTCAAGAGATTTATTGTTTCCCAATTCTAAAGATTCTATCCCTTGCTAATACTCGACTCTATGGCTTTCCTCTCTAAATATGCTCTTGCTTACAAGTTGAATATTTATCGTCACCATTATTTCTCACCTTCTCACAACTCTTCAATCCTTTGCCATAGATTTCTTTTTCTTTGCCTTATTATTGTATGCCTTATACTCCTCCAACATACACAATAACTCCAACTCAAACTCAGTTTTGCAACTCCTTTTGCTAGTCCTTGGTTTGGTTTTGCCTATATCTTTGTCTTATTCTTTCTTCCAATATTATCCTCTTTCTTACATTATGACAAAACTCTATCTTTGCATTCACGGCCATAATTATAGCTGCCCATTTTACCATTGAAATTCTTCGCACAAAGTCTCCATCCGCAACATCTTGAAATGCTCTAATACCAAACTGATGGAGCCCTACCCTGTTCCTACAAGATAAACTTTATTTAAAGACATACTCTACCCATTGTTGATTTGTTTTTTCTAATTCAGTCTTTTTAGAAATTTTAGATTACTAAATTTAACAGTTTGTTCAACTGCTCTCTTTTGTGGAGGAATATGGGGAATAGTTGTAAGCTATTAAATATTTTTAGATTTAGCTAGTCCAAATAGGAGTTGTTCACACACAGATTATTTATGGCTGCATAAAGTTAGAGGAGTAATTTTCAGTTTGGGGCAGTTTTCTTTTGAGGGCAGATGTCTTCTACTAAAGAGAAGCACAGATAGAATGAAGTAAGGAAGGAGTTAGACTGTATGTAATGGCTATTTTGAAATAAATCAATAGTCCTGTGTTTGCTGTTAATGCAAATTTCGCTGCATATCGTTTCTGTTAACTCTCACTCAATTTGTACATCCATTTATTCAAACAGAATGAACAAGGTTAAGAGAAGACTGCATTAAGTGAACAGAGAATTGGTTTCTGAAGTTCATCTTGTAGAAACAGGGCAGGGCTGCATCAAGGAGGTTCTTTCTGAGGAGGAGAAAAACTCAAAGCAAAGTTTAAACTGTCAGTTTAATTCATTTTGAGACAGCTTACTAGATTTACACACATGAATCATAAACAAATGGCATATGCATTTAAAGGGCACGATAGAAATTTGCCCCAAGTGCTCAAGGCTTTTTGTTCTTTTATGCAAATCAGTGGAAGATCATGATTTTGTTTTAGACAAGGGCCTTGGTTTTGGGACAGCCATGTTTTGTTGGTGAAGCCACGGTTCCCAAATTTAACCCGTTAACTTAAACCTTCACAACTACAATTATGCCAGTTTGGGTTCGTTTACCCTATTTTCCACTTCAGTTTTGAATTCCTTTCATGGTATTGGTAATGCATTGTGTAAATTCAGTTTAATAGACCCAACAACAGATGGGTTAATCCATTCTACAACAGCTTGCGTACAAGTAAAGATTGGCATATCAAAAGGTCTGCCTAGTCAAGTGTGGCTTAAGGTTGAAGATAGGATATGGAAAAATATTCCATTTCAATGTCAAAAATGTATTGGATTACAAAATATACAATTTCCATGTCAAAAATGTTTATAGCTGGGTCATCTTGCACCTAACTACTCTACTGGTAAACCTAATGATGTGGTTCATCTTGCGCTAACAGCTTGTATACAAGAAGAGATTGGCAAATCAAAAGGTTTGCCTAATGAACTGTGCCTTAAGGTTGAGGATAGGATATGGAAATACATATTGGATTACGAAAATACTCCATTTTGATGCCAAAAATATTTTTAGGTGGATCATCTTGCAGTTAACTGCTCTGCCGGTAAAACTTCCTCTTCATTAAAAAACATCCTATTTATAAATAAAACAGAATTAAGAAAATGCTGTAGTAATAATGATCACAAGTATAATAGACAGAAAACCTTACATAAATTTTAGATTTGGTAATAAATCGTTACAATTTATGTCAGAAAGAGGTGATTCCATTGTAAAACAACTCCGTAATAAAGAGAATACAGTGGATGCATGAAATATGATATCTCATGACATGATAAAAGTAAGAGAGTATTTGGTACTTACTCATTATTCTTCACAATGTAGCCAGATAGATAGGAAACCTTTTGCAGCGCCCTTTTCCATTCCTCAAGCGTTTCTGAAGTATATCGGGCCTTGGTTTTAGAGTTGGAAAATGCGTCAGCATAGATTCCTTTTCCCTCGCAAATCCAGTGGATATCCTTGGGGTCAACATTGTAGAAGACGGGAATGATTTTGTTACCAGTTTTGATCATAAACGACAGCTCGGCCAGACACCAAGGAGATTCTGCATATTTGGGTGAAAGCAGGGCAATATGAAGGAAAGACGTAGTCATGGCCTTTTCTATTTCAGCTGGTATGGAATCGCCTAGCTCAAGCTCTGGTTTATCTAAGAAAACTTCAAGTCCCATGCCATGGAGGGTATCGTAGATAGAGGCGGCCAGGGTTTCTTTGGTGTCAGGGCCACGATGATTTATGAATACATCGTAGCGCACCTTCTTTGTTGGAGTTGAAGACGATGCAGATGAAGATGCAGATGGCGGAAGAATTTCCTTAAAGGCATGGCTAATTTCATTCGCCATTGCCATGGAAGTGAAATGAAGGGAACTGAAAGTAAAGAGCGACTGGTTGGTAAGAGCAGAAAATATGCAAAACAGAGAAAGAGAGACGCAGGTGAGGAAGGATAGAAGACAATGGTAAAGCAGTGGGGAAGCTGAATAAAAGTGGTAGAAAAGTGGATGAGCAGAAAAGATGAAGTGAGAATCGTATATAAAACCCCAGAAACATTATGCTACGCGGTTTCCACACTTTACAAAGTTCTATTGAAAGATGGAGAGTGTACAAGAAAAGTGCCCAGCTTATGAATTTTGATTTGTATTTTTCTGATCCACTCAATGCATTATATAAACAAGAGACGCATTGCGTCCGATTCCTGCCGGTAGGATTTGTGCGTTGTTGTTTGTTTCAGAATTGCTTAACATAGTGGTAATAATTGCTTAACATAGTGGTAATAGTTGTTGCTTAACATTCTCCATCTTTTATAATTTTTTGTTTGATAATTGATCCAACGTTTTCATTATCATATTTGCACGTACCATTCCTGTTTGGTATGCATTTTTATATTGCAAGTGTCTTTTAAGAGCAACTAACATTTACTAGAAATAATCTATCAATTTCAAAAATAGTGCAACATAAAACAACAAATGTAGAAGCTATAACAATAATAATAAATTTGCCAAGTGATGAGATCAACATATGTAATCTATATGCAAGACCCACCACACCAGTAACAGAAATTATAACAATCACAAATCAAGTATTCTCCTCTATCAATTTAACATCAACTTTATATATTCTAGTTGACTTCAACATTGATATGTCAGTGGATAATGCACGAAAGAATTGGCTATCAAATCACATGCACAATTCTAAAATCAAATTTATGTTATATAAATTAAACCATGTCAAGAAGCCACTACTTGATCATATTTGGTGCAACATAAATGCAAAACCATGTTCTATTTACAAATCAGAAGCATATTGGAGTGATCATGATCCTATTTATATAAACATTGAAACAAATGACAAATTCAAATCCACTTAGTATGTTTTTAAAAATATTAACATTATTAGTATTTCTTTTAGCTAATAATGGAGTCTAGCAAGAGAGCCGAAACAAGCCAGAAAACCATTCAACAAATATCAAAAAGGTGAAAAGCATTGTCTATGTTCAATTATACTATCCAAATTATTCTTGAAAACAATAAATTGAACTGATGCAAACATTGCAGATCCAAAAGAAAGAAGAAAAATACAGTATCAATTGAAGAACTTCACTCGCACAAGGGAGGAAATATATTTCAAGGAGATGTAATTGTGGTCTACAAAACAAGTCTTGACAAACAAAACAATACAAAGAGAAGTTCTTCATGTGGATTTAATTGATGAAAAAGGTGAAATGTCAATTACTATCAATGTAATTGGTGTCCTTGTAAAACAACATGAATCAAAAATAGTTCCTGGAATAGCTATATGCATTACAAATTTCCAAATTGCACCAAAGACAGATTATGACAGAGGTGATTGTGATTGCATCTTGATTTTCACAAACACAACACCAGTTGAAGTCATACTGTGCATGCATGATGAATAAAAATTCATACCAACTAGCACAATTACACAATTTCTTACAAGTGAAGAAAACTATGCAATTGGATCTGTAGCGACACTTGTGGTGGGAACAAAAAGAACTTCTTTCCAATTTTTTGTTCAAATAAAAGATGGCCATTCAAAAATGGACAAAGCACAGGTATTTCAGTATATATGAATATAAATGTATAGCAAAGTGAAGAATTTAGATATAAAAGTAGAGATATATATCAATGTAATTGCATAGCAATGTTCATAGAAAAGTAGAAATAAGTATGAGTGTAAATGCATAGAAAAGTCAAGAATATGCATTTTTCTGTCTATAGACCACTATGGTCAATACATTACAAATGGTAGTAGATAATTATATTATTGTTTGTTGTAGTGATTAATTGTGCAATGAAAATCCTATAACATATAGAACTATTGCATATTTATTCTCCTTGTTCAAGTTATGGCAGTTATTCTCCTTGCTGCAGATGACAATCCACGTGATTTTGGGCATTCCCTTCTGCAGAAAAATGTTTGAAGATGGTTATGAGGACATTGTTTTTTATTTTATGTGATAATCTTTCTATAGATAATGTAGTATAGAAATTGAATTTTTAAATGAAGCTAAATGTTTGTAAAATACAAGCGTACCTGGATATAAGATGTATATATCATTCTTCAATAGATTGTGCATTGGTTATGAGGTTGTTTGGATTCAATTTGAAATGTCCTTTTTTGCAGAAGTCTCTTAGGATGAAGACAATTGATGATTTGTCATCAATGTATTCTTCATATGAAATGTTTAGTAATTCGGGAAGCAAGAGTTGCATAATAGATCTATCCATTGTACATTCCATTGTTTTCTTTCTATCACTTGTCAAAATCACTTTCAAGTAGTGAGAGTAGATATATGCAACTTGTTGTTTGCATTTAATACAAAAGGCAGTTTGTTCTTGTAGTTCTCCATATGTATCAAATTTGTAGTTGCAATTTGGACAGAAAGCTTGAAATGGATTTGCAAATGCATTGGCTATTCTTATTGTTCCATAAATCTGCAAAATATAACGAATATGTATATTATGTATTTTTTAATCATTTTCTAATAGTATATAATTGCATAGGTGCAAATGTGATTGTGTTAAATGTTGAATACAACAAATTGCTGACATAATCAAATGCCTTAGTTACCTCAATTGTTGAATGCAACAAATTGTTGAGATACTCGAAGGCCCTCTTGTTATTCAATTTGCTGATGTATGTTGATTGAGTTGTTTGTAGAGTGTTGTATCTTGATTCTTGCCTCTTTACAATGTTCCTCAACAACATGATTGGATATTGTTCGAGGCATATTTGTTCTTCCATTGAAGAGAAATGATGTTCCAAACTCTCGTGTATTTGTACCTGTATTGTGGATGCATTTTTTTATTTGAACATTTATCGTTAGTTAAAAATATGGTAAGCAGTAATTGATGTAAATTGCCATGAAATAAAGAATTAAAGGAATATTTAAATACCTGTGCTTTGTCCATTTCTGAATGGCCATCTTTTATTTCAACAAAAAATTGGAAAGAAGTTCTTTTTGTTCCCACCACAAGTGCCGCTACAGATCCAATTGCATAGTTTTCTTCACTTGTAAGAAGTTGTCTAATTGTGCTAGTTGGTATGAATTTGTATTCATCATGCATGGACGGTATGACTTCAACTGTTGTTGTGTTTGTGAAAATCAAGATGCAATCACAATCACCCCTGTCATAGTCTGTCTTCGGTGCAATTTGGAAATTTGTAATGCATATAGCTGTTCCAGGAACTATTTTTGATTCATGCTGTTTTACAAGGACACCAATTACATTGATAGTAATTGTCATTTCACCTTTTTCATCAGTTAAATCCGCACGAAGAACTTCTTTTGTATTGTTTTGTTTGTCAAGACTTGTTTTGTAGACCACAATTACATCTCCTTCAAATATATTTCCTCCCTTGTGTGAGTGAAGTTCTTCAATTGATACTGTATTTTTCTTCTTGCTTTTGGATCTGCAATGTTTACATCAGTTCAATTTATTGTTTGCAAGAGTAATTTGGATAGTATAATTGAATATAGACAATGCTTTTCACCTTTTTGATATTTGTTGGATGGTTTTCTGGCTTGTTTCAACTCTCTTGCTGGACTCCATTGTTAGCTACAAGAAAAATTGATAATGTTAATATTTTTAAAAAGATACTAAGTGGATTTGAATTTGTCATTTGTTTCAATGTTTATATAAATAGGATCATGATCACTCCAATATGCTTCTGATTTGTAAATAGAACATGGTTTTGCATTTATGTTACACCAAATATGATCAATTAGTGGCTTGTTGACATGGTTTAATTTATATAATATAAAATTCATTCTACACTCGTAGTATTGATTGCTAGCTTTAAAATAAAAAAATTTAACATGTCAAAAGGTCAATAAAGATTTGTAAAAATGAAATTTTGGAATTAGCTTACAAGTTGGTAATATCTTCAATAGCTGTAATTGTGCTCCAAACAAACTGTACAAGGTTCACTATCTTTACTAGTAGTATTGATTGCTAGTTCTAAAATAAACAATCTTAACATGTCAATGTCAATAAAGATTTGTAAAAATGAAAATTTGGAATTAGCTTACAAGTTGGTAATACCTTCAGCAGGTGCAATTGTGCTCAAAACAAGTTGCACAAGGCTCACTATCTTCACTGGATTGCTTTCAATCCATATTCTCTATATGTAAGCATATGGAAAACAATTATTTTCTGAAAGTTCTATGGTAGTGGGAATATAATCTCTAAGAAAACAATTGTGTTGAGCTTTTGTTTTTTATTTTAAACCAACACAATTAATCAAAAAGACAATCTGCTACATTGTATTTAAATGTATTAGTTCTAAATAGGCCCTCAATTCTAAGGACATCATCAATATTATTTACTTGACAACAATTCCATAATGTATAATTTTCTACATCTATGATTTCTTTTGGTTTTGCTTGTATATTTTCTATTTTTCTCTTCATTTTTGTGAGGAAAAAAAGATTTGTCGACAACTGAAGAACAGAGATTTGATGTACCTGATATGTTTATGAAAAGAACACCTAGTAGTTGTGCTTCTATTTAATGTGTAAAATAATAGTTTGAGGATCTTCTCTTCTTGTTTCCGAGTCTGCAATACGAAAATGTGATTGTTATTAATTTTATGGAGTTCAAGTTGTAACATATTAAGTTTATGGAAATTATATATATATATTTTATTATGCAAAAACTATGTAAATCTACTCATGTCTATTTCAAACTTCACATGTGATTATATAAAAATTATCTTTTGCTCACATTCATATCTATTATTCTTCATAGTACGTGGAAGTTGTCACATGACTAATTTACTTTTGCAAGATGAGATAATGAATAAATCAAATATCTTTGTTTTAACTATGGTATGTAAACAACAAAATTGAAATCTATACATTGAATTGTTTACATATGTATTTTGTTAAAGTAATTCTCACTAAATTTTTATATTTTGTAAACCTTGTATGAAGTTTGTAATCCATATTTAGCATACATGATTATGAAAAATGATATGATATTTAATCTCTTAGATATGATGGAGAATCCATATAAAAAACTATTTAGGTGCATTCTTGTTTGGATATCAAGTATTCACAATTTTCTACTTTAGCCTTCATAGATTGTATAAATGACATACTAAATATGATTATTCTAACTACATCTATTTATATAAATTGGATTTGTATTGTAGTGGAAATCTATATAGAATAAGACATTTGTTATTTTATAAAGATGATAAATGATATATTGCAAAATGCATTCATACTACAAAACATTTGAGACTCTAAATTATTGTTCTCACAATGTCACGCTATCTAGATGATTAGATATGCACATTTTTTAGAATCCAAAAACATAGGAAAACTATAGGTAAAGTTTATCATAAGAATAGTATGCTTCAAATTGTATTGTTGAATACGAAAAACAAAAAATATATGGAATTGTGTGAACTAGATAGAGCTTCCCTATGGAGAAGAAACATTAATAACTTCCTCAGAAGCAATTGTATCTAAAGTGAATGCCAATACTGGAGATGTGCCAGGGGCTGGAGGAGAAACATGTTTCTTCATGTAAATCGATGTAGAAGCAGTACCATCTTCATACAAATTACTAATATCATAATTGATATTATTTTGCTCGTTTCTCTCAAGACTGTTAACTGCAAATCAAGAATCTATCAAGAATGGGCATGTATCTTGACTTTCAATTTCTTTGAGAAAATTCAATTTCTCAGTATTCATTGTTGAAGTCATATCATTTTTGGAACAACTAACTAGAATAGGGCTATCAGTAGACCTAATATTGGGCTCAAAGCATGGCAATGAAGATGGACTTACAAACTTGGGATTCTGACAAAAGATATCAAAATTAACAGATTCAAATGTGCTTGGAAAATGCATGCCAAAGTTTGTAATAGAATTATCAAAGATATAGTCTTCGAATGGTATTCTAGTATCAATATTGGTACTACAGATGATACTAATATCTTTTGCATCAGAAATAGGAAGATCTAATTTGTTGTAATGAGGGTCAAGAAGGGATTGATTGTCATCCATCATATTTTGAAAACATTGTATATCATTAACAATGTTCTCTTGAGAAATATTGTTATCAGTCATGGGATCTGATCCTACTTCTTCTGTTGTTAAACTGCTTGAGCTCTTCTGAAGCAAAGTTTGTTTCACAAATTTACTGGATTGTGTTATGTCTGCTGGGTTTGAATTCATATAGTTGAAATTTGTGATTGCTTTACTTCCTTTAATGGATATTGCAGCCATATCATAAGCATAGGCAGCTTGTTTAGCAGTTACAAAACTTCCCAGCCATTGTCCTTTTTTCAATTTATTATTCCAAATTTCTGCAACGTAGCTCCCCCAAGGATGCTGCCTAACACCTCTATATGACCTAGATTTTACACATTGTTTAGACTCAACATAACTCAAGCATAGCTCTTTGTTTTCCTCTACTTTCTCTTTGCATCGATCAGATGCACACTGTTTTCCATATATATTCTTTAAGCTCTTTTTTTTAATTCTCGATTCAGGTTCACATAATTCAGGAGCAGATTCCTTTGACAAGTCGCTAGATGGTTTAGAATCGATATAGAGAAAATTGGTGATTGCATTATCTCCTGCAATTGCAATTGCAGCTTTATCATAAGCATGGGCTGCTTCTTCTGCACTGTCAAAAGTTCCAAGCCATTGTTGCTTCTTTAAGTTGGGGTTATAGATTTCTGCACCATAACTACTCGATCTTTTTCTGACACCTTTGTATCTTTTCTCCATTGCTTCGTTTAATTTTCTAAAGCACAATTGACACTTTGTCAAAACATTTTCCTATCTAACATATATGCATTTCTAATGTTGTATCAAGTGCAAATTGAAATTTCTTAATGCAAATTTGATAACAAAGAATTACATATACGAAACACAACATAGATCAGAATAGAATAAATTCACAACTGATTTATTTATCTAAAAGTCTTTAGCATATTCATAGAGTAACTGTATTTTATTTCTAAGAAATAGTCAAATGCCAAATATATAAAATATGAGTAATACACTTGCTACAGTTAATATTATAAAATGAGATGTTTTTTTTACTAAGATGAGCAATGCAAAGAGGATCAACATTTCTGTTATCAAAATTGCAAATCCCATTAACATCATCTTGTCATAGCCATTGTCAACATTTGTATTCCTTTTGCATAATTTGCTCATTATGTTGCCTTGATGTCCTTCAACTGCAAAAGATGATGGATTTAAATATGCATTCTAATGACAAATTGCTTTCTCAAAAATGAGAAATTTTCACAATTCCAATGACATAACTCTTAGATTTTTTTTGTCAAAACAAAGAAATCTTAGGAAATTTTAAAATTTCAACTATGCCCCATATTGAAATTTGATGTGAAAATGCCTTTGATGATGATTAAATACACTGAAAAGGCTACACATGAACCTTTGCTTTATATGATTTTTGAGAGTATCATCAACTTACTTCTTTCCATTTATGAACTACTCAGTTTAAGCTAATCATGTTGATTACAACTACAAGGGAAACCCATTTTTTTAACTATGGTGAAGATTGAAATTTAATGAGATGATACCCTTTATATCATAGGGGTCAGTTTGTGCTTGTCTAGCCATGCTAATGCCACTTGACAACAGAGATATTGCTTTACAGTTACTCACAAAAAATGTCATTCCTAGAATTCATACAAAATTTAATGGTAGACATTTTTTGCAACTTCAGTTTCAGTTATAACATTTTTCCATTGTTGGTATTTGTCATCTTGTATTTTTGACAAAGAGGATTTTGCGCAAACATTCTAGATGAACAGCGACTGTCCTTTGTCTTGACAAGGGAATGGGTTCAATTCTACAGATCAACATCAATTTTCTGTGACTTGCATGGTTAGACAACACCTTAATGGTATACATTTGTTAATCAATTTTCTTGTAATGTAATATGTCATTACAAATCCCCTTTGGACAATTATACTAGAAATCGCACTTCATGTGAAATGGGCACATCTACAGGTATTTCTAACCAGTGTTAATTAACAACAAAATCACAATGAATAATAAATATTTTTTCATTCACACTGATTGTCATCTTTTATTTTTCTCGAGGACAATTTTGGCAAATACATGGATAGGTGTTGGTACTAAAATACCATTTCCTCAATATTTAATGAACTATGGTTTGCATTCTTCAAATATGTAACATCATGTTTACGATATAGATACTTGCAATGGACAACTTTTATTTCAGCCAAAGCATTTTTAGTATTAAACCATGTTGCATATACTATCAACTTCAAGAGTATAATGAAACAAAATTTAACACAAAAATGCTTTTGCCAAAACCAAACCTCTCCAATTCTACATCGTCAAAAAATGAATGATGTAAATAATGTATGCTTCATTTGGTTCTATGATAAGAATATAATTCCTAGGTTGTCAATATTAAAAAATAAATTCTACATTATACGTTAATTATTTTTGTTACTATTTCAGGAACATAAAAACGATATACATTGCCTTTTCCAACTACAATTCTTATAAATAACTTATTGATTACATGTCAAAATAAATAAATAAAATAGAAAAAAAAAAGAGAATGCTATCATTAACAATGAAAAAACAAAGAATAATTTAATTTTACAAAACCATAGATCTACAACTGAAAACAATTCATGTAAAAAACCTTGCCCAAATATGAAAAAAATTGTGATCCTTGATAAGATGTATATTTTTAGGTCTCATTTAACTACCTCTAAATATTCTTTGTATCTTTACTTTATTCAATACAATTTTTATTTAATTTTCATAATATTCTAAATATTTTTAAATTTTAAAAAATTATAATTCAATATTTAAATTTTCATATAAAAAATATAATAAAAATAATATATATTAAATTAAAAATTCAAATTAAATATAACCTTATCATTTTAAATAAATGCTAAGTTTATAGACCATTCTTCAATGCAACCAATAAAGGACATGGCATAAATATTTCTATAAAAATGTAGCGACACACGGGTAATGTGGAAAACTTTTAATGTCTAGAATGCGGTAACTGAGATAAGGTTTGGGTTAAAGAAGCAGGTAGAGTTGAATTAAAGAGACATTGAGTTAAAGAGTCACAAAAACCTAAGCAGTCAATGCTGCTTGCTGTGTGACGTTTAAGCCCAGCCGACAAGGCTTGGCAACATGGGAACGGGACAAATTTCGTGGAAGCAAATAACGTTGAAAAGTAGTGAGTTATCCTGCTTTATAAGATTTCTCTAGCTTATAAGTAATTATGCCTAAGTCCTTATTGTATGAAAGCCAATAGGCCGAATTTTATTCCTTTGCAAATTTCAGTTATTTGATGGGGGGCTTAAATATTTGTCCTTCAGCCTAGACTGCAGTTACAGTTATTGAAAAAGAAAGAAGTGAGCTGCGGTTGAGAATAGATGTCACTCCATAACTGTGAAAACTCTGTTTAGCTGTTTCCCCTTCCATGTTGGTGTTTCCTGTTTATGCTACAGGGTTGAATTCTGATAGCAATATCATAATTTTGTTTTTCGATTAATAGTTTATATTTATATACTAAATTTTTGTTTTCCCATTCAATTCATTGGTTCAGTCTTACAACTATTTTGTAGTTGAAGTTTTGTTTATGGTATTTTTGCAGTGATATGAATGAGCTTTGTAAATGCCTTGTGTTCAAAGTAGAGCAACTGTTGAGAAAGGGAAACATTCATTTCGAGGTTGAAAGAAATGTGATGGAAAAAAGAAACGTTCCTCTGCAGGTTGCAAGATATAAGGTCGGACTCAATGAGCTTATAGAAGATTTTGAAAAGCATTGCCGGTCTTGCCGGCTAGAGTGTCACGAGAGGGGTGGGATAATCGGTATTTATGGGAGCGGAGGGTCTGGAAAGACCACTTTAGCCAAAGAATTTTTCAATCGCAAGTGCTCAGGTTACAGGGGATCAAGTTTTCTGTTTAACGTTTGTGAAACATCTGCTAATAAATATAACCAATGTTGACAGATCTACTAATAAATATAGTGATACCATTAGGATGATCTACAAATGTGAACATTAAACATATTAGGACTAAGAAACTATTGGATCGGTACAACTTTGAATCTAGCTCATATAGAAAAATGCCCCCATTACACCTAATTTTCCATACATCTTTGTGAAATACAAATTTAGCTTTTTGTCTTCAAGGGATTTTTTTTAATTTTCTCTCACAATAAACCCCTATTTTTCAAAATCTCATCCAAAAAAATTGAATTTTGATTTGGAGGAATTTTTTTTAATTTGACTTTTGTTATTTGATGAAATTATCCATCATGTTCTGAGCGTCGGGGCCAGACAAATAGCCGAATCTTTTAAAATACTGCTTTAAAGTAGGCATGTCGTCTTTGTGGATGCCCCTGTGTGCATCTGTTAAATTCTTGAAGCAATCCCACAGCCCTGCAGAAGTGTTCAAAAAGGACGGCACAGGCACTCTAGGCTGCAAAGCATTCAGAAAAGAGAACTTGGGGTAAAAACCCTCTTTGCCGTCGACCCGGTTACTCAGGACTTCTATGATGTCAGTCTAGTGGACGGCTACAATCTCTCCATCTTAGTGGTCGCCAATGCCGGGACCGGTCCCTGCCTTTCCACGGGCTGTATCACTGACATTAATAATTCATTTCCCTTCTACCAAAATATGCTAGTATCTTTAAGACCAAATTCTATATGAACAAAATTTGTCCCTTTTAACCTTAACTTCAACAAAATTTTATTTTCCTCTTTTAACCTTCAACAAAGTTTTATTTTACCTTAACTTTATACTAGATAGGATTCCCTAAGAATTGGTACTTCCATATTCGTGATTGAAAAACATAATCCAAATACATAAAAACTTTTCCGATTGCCAAGAAAGCACATTAAGAAGCCTTTTGTTTTTTCTAGGACTATTTGTTTCATATTCCTATTTAAAAAACAGATATATAATGGAAATAGCATAAGTTGTATGATCGACAAGAAGCCACGTCAACAATACATTCTATGCCCTTGAACACGTTTTTAGTGACTACCCTACACGCCATTAGGTATCCACGATCTGCAGTCTTCCCTTCAAGAAGAAGACATACTATGCTTCATTAAATGCGCCGCCTCCGTCCTTTGACTCGGATCTTATGTACTTCCAGCATGATCTGGGTCTTTGTTGTTCTGTATAGTTTCTTTTTGCAGTTTTTAAACTGCTCTTTGTAATCTGTAATCGCATTTTTTTTCAATACCAAAAAAAAAGCGCCGTCTCCGTCCTTTGACTCGGACCTTATATTTGTAAATTGTTTTTCTTTTGTAATTTATAAAATATATTTTACAAATTAAAATTAAAATTTAACTTTTCATACCCCACATTTTTGTTTTGGTAAATTTCAGATTTTACAATGCAGTATGGGAATTAAGGTGGTTAATCATATCGCAATGAGATATTAGTTATATACCTTTTTTTTCTTCAAATGCAATTTTTGTGTGCTTGGTCTGGTTTTCGTAGCTTCAGAACATTCTACTCTCTCCATTTTTTTGTGTAAATTACAGTAAAATAGTATAAATTTATTAAATTTTTTATCATAAAAATATTTAATTGGAAGAAAAACTTGACAGCCACTTCAAAACTGTTTTCTGTTCTTTTCCTCACTTTAAAAAAAAATTAAGATTGTTAAATTTTAAAAATGAGAAATTAATAATAAATTTATATATAATTACAGATTGTTGATAAAGATTTTGACAAGCATTAATGGAAAATATTTTGTTGTATTAAAAGAATGATTTTCCTGTAAAATAAAATAATTTTGACCAATGTTTTGGCCCAAGAGGAAGAGTCTACCTTAGGTTTTGATCTTTGTCTAAAACCGCCTACAAATATTTGCTTTGCGGAAAAATTCAGAGCAGAGCAGAACATCTCACATTTTATCAGAGATTTCTGTGTACGCTTGAATTGGCCATTTTTCTGAAAGATTCATCCGCCATGGGATTTTCTGTAGGTTGGCGTGATATCGCTATACCCAGAGTGCTGCTGTGCATGGCATCGGGAATGGATTATGCAAAGACTGGAATTTGTTGCTTTCTTTCTGGTCTTGGGCTGAGGGAACCCCCAAACGACGAGAGCTATTTGAGGCAAGAATTACCAGAAATACTCTCTGCCGTTTCTTCTTCTTCAGGTGAGATGATTAAGCATAGGTTGCCTGTAATTACTTTCCGAAATTCTTGCAGGAAGTCGCGAGAGGGGATTTTATTGTTTGTGATCTGTGAGAGCTCTTTTCAGTGGAGTCTATGCTAATCCTAAATAGCAATACCCAGATGAACTTCCTAAATGCCCAGATCAAACCTTAACATTGACAACAGTAAAATAATAGCTATGGCAGAAAATTTATAATGTAACGGCCTCCCCTCTCCTTCCCGATCCCGTCGAAACTACCACAGAACGAGCAAGATATTTCGAATTCGCCTCTCCTGTAATGGTTATATGACATAGAAAATTGTTTCTACGGATCATGTAGGACTATGTAGACCATCTATTCATCGATTAGGATCCTACTTCATATTGTTTTTCTTTTGGTTGATCGCGCATCTAAACTTTTGGATCATCGTACTGACCTTGTAGATTTTCTAGTAATACAATGCACACGTTGCTCTATCTTTGTGCAATCCTCACTTTAAGAATGTTTTGATTATTATCGACAATAGCTAATATAGATCGTTTCCATCCAGAAGATCAACATTCTATTTTAGTTTAGATATGCCCCTCAGATCACCCACAAATTCTGGTTCAACGATATCTTCGAAACTGCCAACAGAACTAATGGAGCATGTGAAATAGCGAAATGCCTTAAAAGCAGTTAAAAGAATGTATTTAGAAGTAATAAGAAACTGTCAAAAGTACAGAGAGAACATAGTTATGGAAAGCTAAGATCAATCTTAACATCATGATTGCTTTTGTGACGTAGTCAAGTTGATCACAACAGTCTCTGAAAACTTTAAGAAGAAGGGTTTCAACAAATTTCAGCAAAAAAACGGAGATTTTATCTTCAGATTTCTCATTTTGGGAGGACAATTTACCCATGTCGGTTTCAGGTAAAAAATATGACATTAAAGGAGAGCTATTATTTTTTCATATTAAATCTGCGGAGAGAGCATTTTTTGGGCAAGACTTATGTTCCTCCTCATTTGCGAAATCGAGCAACATGGTCTACTAAAACGACTACGCTTGCTGCTCCCGTTGAATCTGCATCAACATCTAGGCCTGGTTCTGATTCCCCTTCTGCATATCCCCCATCGTGCTCCACTTGGGGAAATTGGGACAGGGGAAGGTTGGGGTCAGGTTATGTAGGAGGGCAAAGTTATGATGGGTATCGTGGTGGCGTTGGTGCTGCCAAGGGCCGTAGCGGTGGTGGTTGGAATAACAGTCACAGATCTGGTGGTGAAGACTCAGGTTTACGTTGCACGAAGAACCCAACACAAGCCTCGTAAAAAATCGTTTGTATTGACAGAAGAAAGAAGAAGCAAAAATTTCACACAAAAATGCTCAACAAACGTACAGCTGATAACTGCTGTTTTATAATACTAAGCACTAATCTATATACATGTTTCAAAATGAAAATCTTTCCATTCTGACAAATTGAAACAAATACAAAACCCATTCACTAAAACATTCTTTATAAATCTGCAAATATTAAAACTATTTTCAATCGCAAAACCATACAGCAAATCTGACAAAAAAAATGCACCTGTTTAAATTTTGAATCAGCGTATTTTCATTGTCGAAGACTGCACAGCACTTCAGAAACTCCCAGTGTTTTTCCCACAATTTGCGAACTCATAAAATGTATTTATAAAACCTTGGATTTTTTTTGATAGTATGGCAATAAATGAAGATTCGAAGACAATCGTATTATTGAGTTTTTTAATCAAAAAAAATCTTCATACAATCATTTTGTCGGTCGTTAGCTGCAATAATGCAGTCAATAGTCTCCGTAGTCAATTGGCACAGGAAAACACACTACCAACTACACCACTCTTCCACTAAAACAATTATTTCAATGCCAAACCAGAAAGATGCATTATGCTTTCAATAGTCTCCATAGTCAAGTGGCATAGTAAAAAGCACTACCCACTACAAATGCACTATGCAGGAAGAGTGTTCAAATCCGAATAGATGATAAAACCATAGAATATTCAAATTGATTACATCATCCAAAATATGACTGTAGTCATTGATTGTCCAATAGAATTTGACAAAATGTGTGTGAAAAATATTAAATAAATATGACATAAAAATAAACTTTAGAAAAATTTGTACCCATAGTTTAATTCGTCACTTCTATTGGTTGGTATTTGCAAACAAAATAGACCTAGGTGAAAGCATAAGTATACGCCATGTGAGGAACTAATAACTATGCTTACCTATTATCACAATTATTGAAACATGCTCCTCACTGTCACAACTATTGAACAATATCACAATGTTCAATAGTTGGCCAATGACTGGATGAAGCATGTTCCAACTCAGATATGATAATGGATGAGTTAAACAGGGGCCGATAGAATGGACAAAATTAAATTAAATACTCATAATACTTTTTTCAAATCACGATGTGATCTTTTCTTTTAATGGCGCTAAGATTGCTATTTACAATTAATGCTTCGTCGGACACATCAACTGCAAAGGAAACATTGTGGTGAGATAATAATTTCCACAAACCATATTGATCATAGCATGTATTTCTAGATTAAAGCGTATTTATTTTTTTAGTATCAAAAAAACTAACAGTTTAATCAAATATATACTATGAGATAAATTATATCAAATAATGGAAAATTTGACTACATTGTTGACTTAGGGAATAAGGGTCAATGGTGTGGCCGGTTATGACAATATAACATTTGTGATTTTTGTGATTTAATTTTAAAATATATTGTCTTAGGAGGTATAATGAATTCTAATGAAAATTATATCTTATAGAGAACTAATAAGATTATGCATAGATTAAATGATGACAAATTAACGTCTAAAGATTTTATTTAATTTATAAGTTTGAAATATAATCTTAAAAATGTATATAATATTTTTTATAATATTTGAAAGATGATAGTGTATTATATATTTGTTTATAGAATTTCATAGTTTCTAGATTTGATTGTGTGAGTATTTTTTATCAACATTTTAGATCATATTCTATGATCCATTATCATTATTAGAATAATTTGAGTTGGAGAAGAGAATTAATGAGTAAATAGCAAACCAAGACCCACTAAATAGTGAGGGTGAGCAGAAGGGGTGGGGGTTAGGGTTGACACAAGGACCAAGACACAACAAGGGGGATGAATTGAGAAGGGTCAACTTTAGACTCGAAATATGAAAGGGGACCCTATGTTAACACCTTCTCCCCTCCTCCCCCACTATTTAGTGGGTCTTGGTCTGTAATTTACTCATTCATTTTCTTCTCTAGCTCAGATTATCTCGATGATGGATCATAGAGTATGATTCGAAACATTGATAAAAAAATGCTCACATGGTCAAATCCAAAAACTATGAAATTCAATAACATGAGTTATGGAAATTTATTGTCTTTATTTGTTTATAATCAATTGAAAGAATGTATTATAACAAATTCAATTTTGTTTTGAATGTGATCCTCGATTTCCTTTGCCCCATATGAGAAAAGCCTATAATAATATTTTGGTTTGTTTGTTTTTGTGTTCCTACATATTAGGATAGAGTTGTTAGACTTAGACATAAAAGTGTGTTTGCTCTTATTTTATTGAAGACAATAAAAAGATAGTTTGTGTTAACCAATAAAAATAAAGAAAAAATATATCTAATATTGGTAACATGGACAAATCTTATGATGCATCACTATATGATTGTTAAGCATCCACATATACATCATGGAAGTGTGAATGTATTGAGTTATTTCTTTTAATGGAGTATATATTTTAAATGTGGTAATGAAAATAATACAAAGAAAGGTTATCTACATAAGGTTGCATTAAAATTTATGCACTTGGAATCATTATAATGAGAGTAATTGTAGGAAAGCCCCTTTTTTCCTAATATTTTTGTAATGACTATTCTTCATTCTTTAATATCAATTAAAGGATAAAAGAAAGTCTTTTTATTTATTTAACTTCAGACAGAGTTGTAAAAATTAAGCCTTGTGTTTTTTTACCAATATCGATTATCGTTTGCTTGAGTGTTAATCCTTGGGATTTATGTATAGTAATCCCATGTTATATATAGTCATATTTTTTTGTGATTACCTAAAAATATAGATATTATACATATAGTTTTTGGGTATTTTTGGTTCTATGGTGAACCACTATATAATAGGTCAATTTTTCAACCTTGGATGCAAGTTTATTGTATTTCATGCAACAAAAGAAAAAAGACTAAGAAATACAACTTTTAGAGATTGAAAAAATTTCAATATATGTTGGGGAAAATATTGTTTGTCATGGTGATACAATCATCATTATTAGTACTATTTTATTTGTAGAAAAAAGAAGTTGAAGTATGAGCCTTACAGTTAAGTGGAAATATGTAACGTGTATTACATAAGATCCTATGGTCAACTCAAATGACAAAGGAAACTTAATCTATAAAAGAATCCAATGCTAATAAAATTCCATTCATTAGTTTCTCTTAGAAACAATCAAACACAAACCTAGCGAATATTAGGAAAATCCTCCATCTACTATCTAAGTGTCTAAGTATTCACCAAATTGAAATTTTCATAAGCCTTTTAATCTACTAGCTTGAATCTCCATTCACTATTTGGATTTAAGACAAGAATGGTGCAAAAACCACTTGGGTGGGATGAATTGTGTGAAAAGAGGAGACTCTATATGGCATGGCATTAATCTTTTCTATACAATATTTCATGTATTATTTTTGGTGTGAGTTGCATGGTATATCATTTTACATTGATGCATATTTTTTTTTTTTTTGGATATTAGTAAGATCTTTGTCTATATGTTTTACACTAAAATAAATAAATAAATGAACCTTATACTTATCATGTAATTGATTGAAAAATTCTTGTTTCCTACTTTAAATTCTTCACTGAACTTTGACATCAACTCTTTATCTTAACTTGAAACACATTTAAGTGTTTACATTTATCAAATTTTAGGAAGCTAACTAGGCAATTTAAAGTTCCACACTTTATTGCAACCATGTTCTTGAATTAATATCTTAATTGTTTCAAATCCATAACAACGATTATCAATACATAAACATATTAGAGATAGACCAATCATGTTAATCAGAAAATTTAACTGTTATAAAAAAAATCTTACCATTAAAAGAATTCACTCTTCTATACAAATTCAATACCAATTTTTTTTTAGATTGTAGAAAAATCACAAATGCTAAGAAACCGAAAATCCCTTTCATGTAAACCATGGGAGGTCTAAGGGAGCTAGTTTATAGTCGAAGAAGGTTGAAATATAGTGTCTTCTCAAAAAGAAAATTTGAGGGGTCACATCCATTTTATTAGATTATTAAAATTATTTTAGAAACATTGAAGCCTAAATGGTAGTGGTTTCCCTAGAGCATAGTAGAAGAGCATTATTTTCTTTAACAACCCTTCTCTTCTTTCTGTGATATCTTGTGTTTTGTGAGTATTATATTTGTTTATATGAATATCAATTATTTATTTTAAAAAGGCCACAACTATCACTTGGCCATTAAAATCACAAGGAAATCCTAAAATCTATATTTGAAATTCAATTGTTTATCAAAGTTCTCATAAACATAAATGCATTCCCCTTATTTCCCTTGCAACATCAACTGCTCAACTATGTTTCATCCTAAAATATCAAAATGAGAAGTAAAAAATGAACAAAAAAAACTTGGTTAAGTTTCTTGTAAGTTATCAAACACAAAAGCCACCAACAATGAGTTGAAGCAAGAATCAATACAGCTAAAGAAAATCAAATTAAATAATGATATACAAAGCCTCAAAGCCTAAAGGGATTTAAAGCCTTGACTCAAGAAAAGTAGATAGACTTGAACTCTAGGTTTATAATTAGCAATTCAACAATAAGGAAGGTTGCCACTTGATTTCAATGTTGCTTGATGAGGTAAAATAAAAAACACAATATTCCCAAGTAGTAGACAAAGAAAATAGAGAAAACAAAAAGTGTATGAGCTACCATTCCTTAGAAATTTCTTTTTGACAAGCTGAATTCCAATAATTATGTATTAATGTAGAATCAATGCAAAATTGTAAATGTTAAGTATTTAATAAAATTATTTAATTAGATAATAGTTTTTTAAGTGTGTTAAAGTTGGGATTGGAGTCTCTTCCTTTCTATTATATAAAATATTTTTAAAAATGGGTTGTCATGGCTAGCCAACCCCCATATACAAAAACCCTTCAACACAAGCAACTATCTTCTTGCACATTCATCCAAGTCGATAACACAAGGTCAAATTGTAAAGGTCATCAACTAAGGTATTGTTGTATCTAAAATAACATACCCCAATTCTAAAACCCAAGGACCCCATTTTTAGGCTTTGGTGCTTGATATTTCTTTATTCTTGGCCTTGACATAATTCACCCTAGTTGAACAAAATGAAGAACTCCCCTTTTGATACTTTGGTGCTTGATTTTTCTTTGTGCTTCCTTTGTTAGTTTTTGTATTCCTAGTCACAATAACCTACCTATGATCCTTGTATTATTCATTTAGCTTTGACATTTCCAAATTTAAATGGTAGTGCTTTGTATGGATACCTCTATACATTTTTTTTGTTGAGTAAACATGGCCTAGGGATGACTCCTTTTTATTAAGATATTTAACAAAATTTACATATATGTTTTTGTTAGATTAAGAAAAATTCTAGACCATACTAGTACATTATAGGATTTTATCAACAAAATATCCTTGAAATGTTTACAAAAAAACTACCTTCTACCATTGTTCATGTTAAAGCAGAAATTGAATGAAAGAAAAAGCCAATAACTTCCATAAATTGAACATGCACAATGAAAAATAAAAATCATAAAATGAATGAAGAATTTAAAATTAATTTATTGTATATATGTAGGACAACTAGGATGAAGGAAGGTGAGAGTAAGCCATTGAATAACCCTCCAAGAAGTGTGACACATGTAAAACACTTGGGACAAGTGTTAGGACATGTGATGTGTACCTATGAGGTGAGATGGCAAAATCTCCAAGGGTAAAAGTACAAACCTATTTCACACTTTAATAAAGGAAATGATCAACACAAATACAAATTTTAACTCTCAACCCCATCAAAGTGGCCTTTATGTTTTGAGTTTCAAAATAACATCAACTAATGAAATGTATAACTCTTGATGAATTTTATAATTGTATCCTTTAAATTTTTAAAAAATTGGTTTGATATATTTTTTAATAAATATAAGAGTAGAATGAATTTTTGAAAATTTTAGAAAAAAGTAAGGTTGATAGGACATCACAAAAAAAGAGAATGTTTTTTCTCCTGATTCTTTTCTCAAATAGCTAACTTCAATATCTAGTGCACGAAAGAAAAAAATTAATAGGTATTTTTTTGTAATAAATTTTAAAGTCAAACTTTACGAGAGTAACATAGTTTTCAAAGGACGTCAACTTTGCATACTTTTTGTTATTGTTAAAAATAAAATTATATCCCTTTGGAGAGGATTCTCTCTAA
>VDFB02148102.1:0-20260 GCA_007258455.2 Sequoia sempervirens
ACATGAATTGAAGATTCAATATTATGTACATCATGTGTTCTTTTTTTGTTTTATTAGTGAATATACACATTAATTTACAACTTTATAGATTGCATTCCATAAGAGGACATAGTATTTGGTCTTTTAGACCTATTTTACACCTTCATTGTTATTATCCTTTTGATGCTTGGTGTTAGGTATTTCAAACTTGTTGTAAAACTCAACTAACATTGTCATTTTGAGTTATTACTTACCCACTCAAACTAGCAAGACAATATACAAGTTTTCATTTTTTACAAGTATGGTCATAATACAAGAAGGTGGAAGTCTAGTCAATAGTTAGCTCTAGATTAGGATGCAATGGAAGGGTGTTTCCTTTTATAATAATTAATGTCTAAAGTAAAACTTATAGTCCCATTAAGCATGTTACAAACTATAAATATATTATTCTACATAATTTTTCGGACCATTTAATCCTGCCTCCAAAAATGGGAATTCCCAATCCTTTAAATATAAGATGACCTATAGAGTTTTTAAGTTCCTTCTCTTATAAGGTTAATAATTAAAGTAGTTGTGAGTCAAATATAATTAAAATAATAAAAATAAAATATATGAACTACTAGAATGAATGGATTTTTCAATCTAATACTTAAAAAAAATTATACAAACAAATTATTAATCTTGAAAATTTATATTAAAATAACTAGTTAAAATTAAAAGAAACAATTTTATCTAAGGAAATCATCAATAACTAATCTAAATAAAAATGAAATATAATAATTAAAATATATTTATTAATGATTTTAAATATATGCAGTCACATTATTTTAAAAAATAAAAAATATTTAAAAATTAAACATTTAAAACAATTAGATTATCATTGATGTCCATCTTTTGTTTACTTGAAAATAATTATAATTTGAAATTGAAATTAAGAGCAATTAGATATTAAGTAGTTATTTATCTCTTGATCATCCTAATGAAATCATCATTTTTATCTTGATCTTTTATACGTTCTTGCATGAGATCGATGGATTTTCTTTTATAAACTTATGCATTAACAATAAAAAACCAAATTTAACAATAGTATCAAGTTGAACCACTTATAATTAAAATAAATTGAAGTTATGATGTAAATTTCCTTTGTTTAATTATAAAAGTATATATAGTTTTAATTTAAATTATTTTTAAATAGTGATATTATATTTTGTTTCATTAGGAAAAGGGGAATAAGCACATAGAGATTTGATTTAAAAACAACTTTTTATTTTAACATAGTGATATTATTTAAATTATCAATATTCAATATTTTTTTTCTAAATTGATACATATGCATTAACAATAAAAAAAAAAAACAATACTATCAAGTTAAATAATTTATAATTAATATAAATAGAAAGTAAATATAATAATCTAAATATATATTTTTAATAATTAAAAAATATATAATAATTACATTAATTTTAGAAAGAATTTGTTTTCATAAGACTAAAAATTAAAATAATATTATTAAATAAAAAAATTCAATAATTTACAATGAAAATCAAGCTATTATTTATAGAATATGCTAGATGTTTATCCTTAAGAAAAAGAAGGTCAAATCATATAAATATTTGATTTCCAAAAAAATATAGCTTTTCCAAATAATGATTTTATTTGCATGTTAGAAGTTATGTGGATCTTTTTTCTATTAAAATTTATGCATTAGTAATGAAAATTAAAAAATCAACAATAATATCATGTTATATAATTTAAAATTAATTTGAATATAAAGTAGATATAATAATATAAGAAATTCATTAATATAAGTTAAAAATAAATTTAAAAATTAAAATAATATTATACAATAAAGAAATTCAAATATTTTACAATTAAAATAAAATTATGATTTATATCATAAATTAGATGTTAAACTGTTGTTTCTTTAATTTATTTTCTTTCCAATAAAAGGACAAAGGCATAAACAATTTATAATAATTCTTTAAACATTCAAAACATATGTAACAAGCGAGAATATCTATCCCATTGGACAGAGATTTTAACTTTGTTTAAAAATTGTTATAATTTAAAAAAGAATGTAAAAAAAATTAACAACATGATGTAAGATTTTAATATTGAAAAATAAAATAATTTAACTTTTCAAAATAGGGATTTTATCTCTTGATGATGCTAATGAAATCATATCTATCTATCACATAGGGCCCAAACCTTATACAGTATTTGAACTGAATTTTGTGGGAGAGAAAAATAAAAGAATTGTTTGATAGACGAAAAATAAAAGAAAAGAAACCCAGGCATTCAAGTGCACAACTTTCACCTCCAAGCACAATTTAACAGCATTCATAATAATGCTAGTAGCTATTAAAGTCATCCATTATAGTTCAAATAAACATCTTGTAAGAGATCAACTAGTGCATATTTTTCTCCAGATAAAACGGTAAGATTCACTCTAGTGTTGAGGAAGGAACAAGAAAGAGGCAGAGCCTTTTACAGTGGGCTATTCATAACAGTGTTCTAAGTCTCAACCTAATTATCTGAAGCCTTCGATCTGCCAAGAGAAGAAAGTAGATCCACAGCCGGCGTCTTATAGATGAGCTCCTCTCCAGTTCTTGGAAATCGAAAACAAAGAAAATAATAAGTAAAATAAGTCACAGATAAATGAGGTATAAAAAACAAGAACATATATATATACTCACGGAAGAAAAAGGCTTTTCGTGGGCTTGGTGGAGTCTTAAGAGAGCAATCAGATTATGGGCTTTCCTTAAATCGAGCCTTCTCATGGGTACGAGGTTTTCCATTTCTATTTCAACATCAGATCATCAACTTACACAAAACTAGAAACAATCGATGTTGAATAACAAGATTGTGGAAACAACACTGGAGCTTTGGTGAAGTACATGCATGGAGAACATTCTTCCATGCAATGCATTGCAGATTTTAGGAATACGTAAATCGCGGTCCAAAGCTCCCATTTTGGCACAGGCGTAAATTGATCGGGTTTGAGGCCTGATTGTTGGATATCGTGAAATAGTGCGACTGCCTTCTGAGGACAGCCATGTCTTCTGTAGGCTGTTTATTCTTTTATGTGATCAAATATTTTAGGGTATCTACCAAACTTCCGCAACTGAGCGGGAATAGCGTGTTTGAATTTGAACACGGTTTTCTTTATGCGCGGGTGAACTGCGAAGTGCCGACTGTCACGGCAATTGTTTAGGCAAACGGATTTTGGCAGAGGAACGGAACAGGTTAAGCGGGCCCACATCCACACACGTTAGTGTGTGACGTTTAAGCCAAGCTGGAAAATACATCTGATTTAACACTTTGTCTTTGAGTACTAGTGCAGTGGGGACTAAGTTTGATATTATTCAATGGTCTGAACGCCCACGAACATTGTCTTCTGAATCATCAATAACAATAACAGTAATGACTTGGAATTTTAGAGATTGTAACTTTTCGAAACAAATAGTTATCTATTAAATTCTTAAACCCTAAACCTAAATGATAATGTACTATGCAATTGAAAAAGAATAACATGCCAATATTGCATACAATGAACAATTGGAGAGAAAACATAATTATACCCACCTCATTCTAGACCGATAATCTGAGGAAATCAAATTGGGAGGACGATGAAACAAATAACCGGGTTGGTAATCCGTGGCTTCCAAATAGCCATTGTTATTGTTATTCTTGAGGAATGCTGATCTCTCATTGTCATAGAGCTGTGTACACGTCGATCTAGATCTTGAAAGCCAATCTGAAAAGGTATCCTCTGTGTATCCTTCCGATAGAGCGTTGGCTATACAAATCAAGCTTAAACAATCAAAAAAGATGCATACATAGAACTTTAATAACGACCACTAAACAAATAAACCCACGATACTAACAAATTCACCGCAAAGTAAATTTAAGTAAAATTCACCGTCATGCAGTTTTATTTTTTTTATAAATATTTCAAAGTTATGAAAATATATATTAAAAAATATTAATGCGGTGAATTACTGGCTGAATTTTAATGGTGGTGAATTTTCCCATTTCCCGCCATGAATTGCGGTGAATTTACCGTATGCCATGGTGCAGGTACGTGGACGGACTTCCACAGTTATATGTATGGAATAAATTGCTTACCTTGACCATTCTCATCATTTTTCATGCTCCTGTACAGCTTTACGGACAAAAAAACAACACCAAAAAACCATTCAGCCTCCATAGAAAATATAAAGGACACCTTAATTATAAGCAACAAATGAGAAACAATATGGGTGTGCCGGCGGGCACCTGCAAGTGGCTTTTTACATGAGCAATAGTAAGTCCTTTCACGTCCATAAGCTGTAATACAAGCTTAGGAGTTGCTCCTGCACCCATTTTTTATTCAGCTATCAGGGAGACCAATCTACGGGTAGAATTATTGTTAAAAGGGTTATAAAAAGGGACTACTCACTATCTTGGCCGCCCAATCTCTCAACTGCATGAACAAAGCAGTGGTGCAATTCTTGAGTCCAGCGAAGCCTGGGCGTTTTGGATCTAACATAGTGCCTTACGGATCCTCCTCTTGGTCCTCCATTACTATTATTAATCTTGCACCCATTTACATGTCCTCCATTGTTACTGCTCTCACTTGAACTCCTACGCTTAGGTTGCTTCTGATCATGATGATTATGATCATCAGACTCCCCACCACAATCATCAAAAAACATCTTTCTAGTTTTCTCCTCACTATTGCGCTGCTCATCCACCTGCATTCTAATAAGCTTCAACCCTACTAAACTTAATCAAAAACCAAAACCATCTCAAAATTTTCCCAGTCTAAATTCAAAATCAGGACCATCATAACCACCCAAATCTAGCCTAACACTTTACCAGCACTGTGGAAATGAAAATAGCTAATCGATTTGGAGATTTTAAGGTGGGGAAAAAGGCTGCTGAGTCAGGAATATTAATTTGCATGTCCTTAATATTCTGCTTTCAATAGACTGTGCACGTCCACAGAAACCCCACCCCAAGAAAGAATGAATCTGAAGCATATTCTATTCCTATCCCTGCAGTCCCGTGAAGAATAATTACGCCCATTGCTGCGGCATTTTTACGTGTAGCCGCGTTCACAATGAAAGTCGGTTACACCGCGTTTATAACAAACAGTCAAGTGAAAGTGAGCTTATTTGATCCGTCATTTGTCAGCCAGTAGTGCCGTTTTATGTTTTACCAGTGCAGGGATTTGTAATAAATAGAACGAAGGGCAAATGGCAGGGACCGTCCAGCGCTTAGAGCGGAGATTTCCGACAGCCCCCCATAAGGAACTGCATTTATTGCAAAATAGAAGAATATTCTGCCAGGATTTTGAGGATTTTAAAGTGATGCACGAGGCATATTTTGTAGTTAATATTCCGCACCTCCAATAGACTGCACGTCCACAGAAACCCCACGAATGAAGCTGAAGCCTAATAAAGAGAAAGTGAAATGGGGTCAGAAGGAGACGGGCAGATGTCAGAGGCCGCATAGCGCTAAGAGTGGAATATCCTGCTTATTTAAGAATGTATTTTTGTTAATATATTTTAATTGTATTAATATTTTAAAAAAATAATATTTAATTTAAAAATATTATTTTTTATTAATTTTTTTTTTTTAATATTTAAATGAATATTTTTTATTTATTACTCATTGCAATAATACTAATAATATAAACACTTGAATAAATATAATAATTTAATATTGATATATTTTAGATGGATGTATTTAAGATAATTATATTATGTTTGCCTTTTGATATTTTAAATATTTTAATTTTAATTTTGTAAAATAAAATGTATAAAAAAATATTCTACTTTATAAAGAGAATATAAATATATTCAATTTTATTAAATATTTGAAATAGATTAAAATTAAATAAATTCAAATAAATAAAAAGTAATATTTTTAATTAAATTTCAATATTTTTAAATTATTTTATTTAAATAATGTAAACACTTGAATAAATATAATAATTTAATATTGATATTCTTTAGATGGATGTATTTAAGATAACTATATTATGTTTGCCTTTTGATATTTTAAATATTTTAGTTTTGATTTAAATGTAAAATAAAATGTATAAAAAAATATTCTAATTTATAAAGAGAATATAAATATATTTGATTTTATTAAATATTTGAAATAGATTAAAACTAAATAAATTAAAATAAATAATAAATAATATTTTAAATTAAATTTCAATATTTTTAAATTTCAATTTTGTCAAGGTTAAGGTTCAATTAGGGTTAAAGTTTAATTAGGTTGATGGTTCAATTATGGTTAAGGTTAGGTTTAGATTAGTGTGAGGGTTCTATGATTAGTTAAGGTCAGGGTTCTTATAGGTTTATAATTATTGCTATGTTTAATTAGGATTAGAATTACAATTTGCAAGGTTAGGGTTTAATTAGGGTTAGGGTTCTAGGATGAATTAAGGTTAGGGTTCTTATAGGTTTATAATTATTGCTATGTTTAATTAGGATTAGAATTACAATTTGCAAGGTTAGGGTTAGATTAGTATGAGGGTTCTAGGATGAATTAAGGTTAGGGTTTGTATAGTGTTACAATTACTATTACAATTCAAGAAGGATTAGGGTTAGGTTTGACATTATGATTCATTTGGGGTTAGGGATGGGGTTAGCCTTTAATTATGCTTATATTTTGGTTAGGGTTAGGGTTCATTTAGTAATAGATTGAATATATTATTATAATATTTTAAATATAATAATTTATAGGGAGTGGACCATGGTTAGAATTATGGTTAGGGTAGGATTAGGGTTAGAATAAAGTTTTAATCTAATTAGGGTTACATTCAATTTTAATATATTATGGGTTGCCCCAAAATATAGATTAATGGTTATAATCACTTTAAGATTAACTCTAATATGAATATAATAATCACTTTAAGTTTAACCCTAATATGAATATAAAAATTAGAGTTCAATCTATGATTACAATTATGGATGCATTAAGAAGAGGATTGGAAGGATATAGATTGCACATGGAACCTTTTGAAAGGAAGGGAGGTGGAAAGAGAATAAAAAAAGCAAGGGTAGGAGAGTAGAGTTAAAAGGAGCAGTGAATAGGATTAAATCACAAAAGAAATTAGATGGATAAAATAGACTAATAATATATATAGAGAAATGAAAAAAGGAAGTGTAGGTTTAAACTTAATTGAAAAAAATGGTACACTACCCTTTATAATTTAATGATATATTTTGATTAAACTAATATGTTTTCATTACATGATATACTAATACATTATATTAGTGTGATTAAAACTTGATGTAAAAACACACATAGTTAAATCTGAAGCACTTTTACACTTGAGTTCAATGTTAAAAATGAAATATTATTAACTTTTAACACTTTGATTAATTAGATCAATTAAAGAAAATTTATAAATTTATTAAACATATTTTTGAATACATATGTTTTAGTATATTTAATGATCCATTTAAACAAAAAATATATAATTAGGTAAAAATAGTTACCAACTTATTGTTCAAAAATAATTAATGTTATTTTTTTCTATTTTAAAACATGGTGATTACATATATTTTTCCTTTTTTGGTGAGTTAACAAGTATTCTCTTTAAAAATGTAAAATAAAATTCAGAAAAATGAAAATAGCTGTAAATAAAATTCAATTAATATGATAATTAGGTTATTTTATCATTCTTAGGTGATTTTATTTACTTATTTACTTTTTACTTTAGAGCTTTTTAAAGATTATTTTCTTTTATTTATATTATAGGTGTCTCCAAAAGATATCTCTCCATGTACAATATATATATTTTTTAAATATAGGTATTCTAGTTTATTTAAATAATGTAAACACTTGAATAAATATAATAATTTAATATTGATATCTTTTTAGATGGATGTATTTAAGATAACTATATTATGTTTTCCTTTTGATATTTTAAATATTTTAATTTTGATTTTGTAAAATAAAATGTATAAAAAAATAATAATTTATAAAGAGAATATAAATATATTCAATTTTATTAAATATTAAAAATAGATTAAAATTTAAAAAATAAAAATAAATAAAAAATAATATTTTTAATAGAATTTCAATATTCTTAAATTAAATATTATTTTTTTTAAATATTAATACAATTAAAATATATTAACAAAAATACATTCTTAAATACATTTTAATTAGTTATACATTCTCAACATTTTATAATTTTAAAATTATAATTAAGTATTGAAAGTTCTATGTGAAGAAATAAAATAACTATAATATATTTAATAATAAAATAAAATAAAATATACTCTTATCTTTTTAAATAAATATTATTCCTTTCATATTAACAAATAATATTTTTTATTGAATATATTTCAATTTAATAAAAATATATATTTAATAAAAAATAAAATAAAATATAATCAATATCTTTTTAAATAAATCATATCCTTCCATATTACATATTTTTCACCCACTTGCAATACGGCTGGAAGAAATTAGGACAAGTCTGCACGAGAGAAACGAGGAAGGCAGAGGCTTAAATATCGAAGTTTCCAAAGCCTTCGATTGATTTGATGTTTGCACGGCACGCATAATATGGAGGCATAGCATGGCATCCATCCCCCGGTGCATTCCTGGGGCTGGATAGACAGTGCCTTCACACACCACATACCCGCCCGTCTTTTTCACTCGCTCTCTTCACACTCGCGTCATCTCCAAAACTAACATTATAGTCACATATTTTCATTTCCTTCCAACATTAAATCTTCACTTCCATAAATCTTTCAATAGTTACACGATTATTTGGTTACTATGAATCTTCGCTTCTTATAATTTCATTCGTATAATCTCACCCATTTTGCTTGAACCGACGAATAAAATTCTATGGCTTTCTACTTAATAATTCTATAAGGATTAATTGGTGTAGCTATTTCTCATTACATCATTCCATGCTTTCACGTTGGTGAGTTTTGAGTAAAATAGGAACTTTTAAATATGCAATAGATTAACACAATATTATATGTTGTCTCTGATATGGTAATAAATAAAATAAAATTCCACTTGTCTAAAGACAAAATCGATGAGTCCAAGTGTCTATTTTTCCATTTATGAACATAACTAATGATGAAGATAAATAGTGACTGCTGGTGAATGATTCCAATACCTTTCAAATGCATTAAACTTGGTGCATTTGCATTAATGAGTGCCTACACCTTTACTTGTTGATATCTAATACAAATATTGATAACTCCCCACGGAATTGATTTATAGTATGGTCTTAAATCTATTGAAAGAGGTTAATAAAAATTATGATGTACCATTAATGAGTAATCTTCATGGCATGAAAAATCTGTCCTCTATTCAATACTATATTGGAACTGGAATCTAATTAAAAGTGATTAACTCATTCAAATATTTTAAAAATATTATGGTTATCTTTTTAACAAAAATTTTTAGAGTTTTTCTAATTTTGATAGTCTTTTGAAATAGTTGGCAAGTTGTTCATATTACTTTTAGACAAGATTTTAATTTTATCTTCACTATTGATTTAAAATTGTGAAGTAAAATCACATGAAATCTTCTCTAAAAGAATTTAAGAGTTATTTGCTTTGTTTCTTAATGAAGATTCTTCAATGTTAATTTTTTAAATTTATAACCTTAGAAAAACTATAGCTTAGATTCATAATAGAGTAAGTTGTTCATGACTTCTAAACAAGATTTTAATTTTGTCTTCACCATTGGCTTAAAATTATGGGTAAAATCAAACAAAACTTTTGCTAAAAGAATTTATGATTTATTTGCCTTTTTTTTTCAATGAGGATTATGTGATGTTAATTTTTTAAATTCATAACCTTAGAAAAAAGCTATAGCCTAAATTCACAAAGTATTAAGTTGTTCATGTCACTTCTAAACAAGATTTTAATTTTGTCTTCACCATTGACTTAAAATTGTGGGATGAAATCACAAGAAATATTTTCTAAAAGAATTTAGAGGTTATTTTCTTTGTTTTCAATAAAGATTCTTCAATGTTAATTTTTTAAATTCATAACCTTAAAAAAACTATAGCTTAAATTCACAATGGAGTAGGTTATTCATATCACTTCCAAAAAAGTTTTTAATTTTTGTTTTCATCATTAGCCTAAAATTGTGGGATAAAGTCACAAAAAACTTTTCTAATAGAATTTATGAGTTATTTGTTATATTTTTAATGGAGATTTTTCAAAGTTAATTTTTTAAATTCATAACTTCACAGAAAAACTACAACCTAAATACACAATGAAGTTGTTCGTATCACTTCTAAACAAAATTTTATTTTTTTCTTCACCATTGGCTTAAAACTATGGTGTAAAATCAAGGAAACCTTTTCTAAAAGAATTGAGGGGTCATTTAATTAATTTTTTAATGAGGTTTTTTCAATGTTAAATTTTTATTTATTCATAACCTTAGAAAAATTATAACCTAAATTCACAATGGAGTAAGTTCATGTCACTTTTAAACAATATTTTAATTTTGTCTTCACCATTGGCTTAAAATTGTGGGATAAAATTACAAGAAATCTTCTCTAATTGAATTTAGGGGTTATTTTCTTTTTTTTTTTTAATGAAGATTCTTCGATGTTAGTTTTTCAAATTCATAACCTTAGAAAAAACTATAGCCTAAATTCACAATGGAATAAGTTGTTCATGTCATTTCTATAAAAGTTTTTAATTTTGTTCTTTAACACCATTGGCTTAAAATTGTGAGGTAAAATCACAAGAAATATGTTTTGAAAGAACTTAAGAGGTTATTTTCTTTGATTTTTAATGAAGATTCTTTGATGATATTTTTTAAAATTCATACCCTTGGAAAAACTACAGCCTAAATTCACAATGGAGTAAGTTGGTCTGTCACTTTTAAACAAGATTTCAATTTTGTCTTCATCATTGTCAGGGTAAAATCACACAAAATCTTTTCTAAAAGAATTTAGGGGTTAGTTTCTCTATTTTTTAGTAAGGATTCTTCGATGTTAATTATTCAAATTCACAACCTTAGAAAAAACCTATAGCATAGATTCACAATAGCTTAAGTTGTTCATGTCACTTCTAAAAAATATTTCAATTTTTTCTTCACCATTGTCTTAAAATTTTAAGTTAAAATCACAAGAAATATTTTCTAAAAGAATTTAGGCATTATTTTTTTTTTAATAAGGATTTTTTTATGTTAATTTTTTTAATTCATAACCTTAGAAAATATATAGCATAAATTCACAATGTCTTGAAAGTATTCAAATAGGTCAACTTTCTACTATATTTGATTGACAATTCATTAAAAAATCAAAGAAATTCTAGAAACCATCAAGGAATGGTGGTTTCAACAAATCATTTGTAGGATGTACAACAAATCATTTGTAGGATGTACAATTATATATTAGGAAGGTAGATAAAACCTAACACATGGTGTGATCTATTTGATTATTTATTTGGTAAATATGTTAAACCCAACCTTATGAATAGTCCTCAAATATTTGATTTTCCAAAAATTATTGTACCCAACTATTTCTTAAATAAAAACCTATGAGGTTATTTGTACAAGAAATAAGAACACGATACTAGGGAAGTTAGGGACAATAGTGGATGGAATTTTTATAGTCAAAAGAGAGATAATAAGGGATAAATTCTATTTTAACCTAAATGCAAGCCAAAAAAATTATTTAGTATAATTATCTACTAGGTACCATCAGTATATACATAGTTATAAGGTAAAGTGGCTCCCTAGCTACTAAATAAGAGCAAGAAAAGCCTTATTATGTATAGAACCCATTCTAAAAGATTATTTATAGTCGTTAAAGGGTAAATACAAAAATATGAGAGACCAAAAAATGGCCATATAAGACATGCCACTTTTTGGCCTCATATAAGATATAATATGAGTGTGTTATAATCAACTCATGTTTTAATTAACATAAGAATCAAATAGTAAGAGATCAAGATCATTTGAATTTTAAATATCACTTAGAATCATATTGTCTCCTAGTGCCACATGTCACTTTAGTCTTTCCTTTCATTCTAGGATCATGCATAACTGACAATACAACTTGCAATCAAACTCAATTGCAAGATATTGCCACATGTTTTAATATTATTGTTGGGCTATATTCCCCTAAGATGTGTGACCACAAGAGTGGATCTAAAAGCTTCTAATAGGAACCTATTGTCTACTAGTGCCACATGTCACTTGGGCACAAATTCAAGATGATTAATGACCAAGGAAAGCTAAATAATGTGCCATTGGTTTGTTATCACCTCTAAATAGATCATGGGAGACTATAATTGCTATGACACCTACTCGTGAACTCTATTTTGAAAATGTCATTGTAAATGCTAGGAAACCTACTAAATTTTAAGGAATACTATTTTGGCATTTTCTTAGTCAAAGGTGGTAGTTTTTTCCCTTTGTACCATACTTAAATTTAAGCTTGATTTGATGGGTATTAATGGCTAATTACTTTTGCGTGGAGATTCCTTTCAAAAATCAAGGAATCTAGCCACATTCACTAACGTTATATGCTCATGCCAACATATATTTTTGTAGCTTTCTTCCAAGTTTGAAGATGGGCATGTGTGAAGGTTGAAATCCATTATAACTAATCAAATATGTGTTTGGTCAATTTTTAGTGGTATCTATTAGCACACTTGTTGGGGTACCTTCTCACGCATGTGTATTATTATTAATCAGTGTGTTTTAATTAACAAAGAGCTCTAAAATTCATAGTATTTTAGCGAGGAGGCATGGATACCCCCATTAGCCTAGTGAGTACCCATAAACAGATGATATTACATGGTGCAATCTTGGATCTCTGATTGAAGAAAATCATTTTGGAACTAAATTTTATGTTGATTTGAGCAATTAAACTCATCCTGGGTCTAGAATTTCTAGTGTTGAATGAGTGGTATAGGGTAGATTTAGATAATTCCTCATTATTCATGGTGGCACTACTAGACATGCAACTCCAAAGTCCGAGGTGGTGAAAATGATTCACAAAATTTTTATACCTTAAATTTTAGGTGGGTAGGAAGAGGTGATGGATGTTGCCTCCTTTGGTATTGGTATACTCAAGCCATGTGACCTGGTGCATCTTTTAGTTCTGGGTGAGGAAATATCATTTTACCCTTTCATACTAGACATCAAAGGTGGGGCATTGAGCGAACATAGAGAGCGGGTGGAGGAGGTGTTGAGGGTCAAAACAACACAACAACATTAAACAAAATATTACTATTCTATTTCTCCTAAAAGACAAAGATAACACATAGAGATCTAACTCCCAAGGTCCTGGTAATTGGTTCTCAATTATGTTGATTTCACTCAGTGGTTGATGTAATCGTAAATGTTCAAGGGGCCTTTACTAGTAACAAAGAACAAGACTGCATAGCATCAAGTAGTCTACGTTTGGGGGGTTTTAAATAAAATAAAAAGATGAAACAAAGCTTTAAATCAAAGAAACGTGAGTAAAATCCTTACGTATCTAGACATGCATATCAATAATGAGTGTTTATTTCACCTAACCATAACTGCAGCAAGATGCAATCCATAGAATAAACTATGCTACTGCATACATCCATAATGCCAATTTAGATATCATTAACATTCACTAAACTTACTTCAAACAAATCACTCACTCATTATCCAAAACATAGATCAAATGAACACAATAAAAATTTAATTCATAGATAATCCAATGATATGACCTTGAATCCAGTTCCTTCTATTGAATTTCATCAAATAAGAAATGATTAAGCACAACAAAATCACTATCATATGGATTGATCATGTACCATTAACATTATCAAAATAGATCATGACATGAAAACATATGAAAACTATAAAATATTCAAGCCTTTTTACTAAACCTTTTAGATTATCTTTCGAAAACATTGAAATCCTAGATCTATTTTCTATCTTCTATCATTAGGTGGCTGAACTTTCTTCAATTAGCCAACCTTTACAAAGTAGATTCTAATAGTACATAGAGGGTTCCACATGCACGAATTTCTCAATTATCAATCAAGATCCACAATTCATGGAGTAAAAATTGAACACAAAAGTAGACTAAGCAACCCCTGTTTCAAGGCTGATCACTCTATTGTACAAAAAGGAAATCTGATACTCCAAGAAAAAAATGAAACCCACAAATAAAACTCAAAGTTGAACTTATGTCCAAACCCATAAAAGAGGAGAAGAGAAAATAAAGCATGATGAAAAGAGTCAGTCACGTTTGCACTAAATGCTCAAGAATGTACTCATCAAAACTAGAGAACATTTGTTGAAGAGTACCCAAATCCGGCCCATCCAACCAATTGCCTTCAAATTTGATTCTTTCAAATTCTGTGGAAACCAACCTTTGAATTTCCTTTAACTTGATTAGCTCCTTTCTGGCAATTCTTACCTCCTCCTGGATATCCATAAACTGGTCTAACAATAAACTCTCCCCATCAACTCCCTTTTGCATGATTTCTTCAAACCTACCCCTCCATTTCTCCCTTAGTTTATCTAAAGATAGGCCTTCTTTTTTTGAGGAATGTAAGTTGATTACAATGGCCACAACTGCCTCTAACTCAACCATCTATTGATTCAAGTGTTTACTCATTTATCAGACTTCTTCTTGATGTCCATGCATAGCCCTAGACTTATATCTTATTATGCTCATAGTTTTTTCCACAAAATCTTCATTACCCTACTCAAGAACTGAATATTCCAGTAAGGTGGACTTGGGAACTTTGCTAATATCCTCAATCCTTTTAACATATTCCTTGTATTCATCATTTTTCTTATCTAGACCCTTAGCCTGCTGGTCTAGATCTTCTGCTAATTCAAGAGTAGCTTTATGAATCTTAGAACCTTCAACAAGAACATCATCAATCTCTTGGTTGAGCTTATCCAACCATTTATCCATCATTCTTACCTTGCTCTTCATTTGAATCAAATCATCTGCTTCCCTCTTTGTTAACAAAACTGGGGATTTAGGAAGAGAAGCTTGTTGAGAAATGGGACTTGAAACATCTTTTAAAAAACCATGGAGCTAATCCAATTGAACCTTAAGCTCATCCTTCCTTTGTTTATCTTTTATCATCTGGGTTTTTGTTGAAGAGGCCATAATGTCAATTAAACTCATCTGTTGGTTTCTCGTAGGCTTTCCCAAATTTACTGCCCCCAACTGATAATCAGTGGTTTTCATATCATCACGGCTCTTCTCTGTTACAAGTATGGCACATTCAACAATGATCTCTCCAGCATCAGTGAGCCTAGTAGAGTGAAGAACCCAGGCCTTCTTTTTAGGTTTCTCTTTCCAAATTTCTTTCATCATCTCTTCCCAATTCAATGCCTATGGTTGGACAACTTGTTTTCTTTCCAAGTCCAATTTTAACCAAGTAGGAGCAATAGGAGTAGTGACTGCCTAGGTTGAAGAAGAAGCAACAGTAGTGGAAGACAAAGGTTTTATCAATGTAGGCCCTGATTGAGAATCAACTTCCTGCACATTTTGTTGATTACTTTGTTCCTTTCCCTATTCTAACCTTTATGCTTCCTCTTTATCCTTCTGCTCTTGCAGCCTTTTAGCCTCCAACTCCTGCTTTAAGCATTCCTCTTCTATTTTCTTCTTTTCTAACATTTGATCCTGTTGCTTCTTCAATTCTTCAACATAGTCCCATGCCTCCTTAGACTTCCTTTCATATTCAACAATTTTAGCAGCCTCTCTTTCCTTGTTCAAACGCTCTTGCTCTTCCTTTTTCCTATAAGCCTCTTCTTGTGCTTTGAGCTTACCTTCAATAGCTTCTTTTTCTCTTCTTTATTGGGCCTTTTCCTCTTCAACGTTATGAATTTTTTGTTGCATCATCAACTTATCCCTTTCTTTTTGAATTTTAAGCTCCTGCTCCTTTTGTTGTTGGTGTTGAGCTAATTCATCGGCCTTGACCTTATCTTCTAACTCCTTTTGCTTGACTGCCAACTCAGATTGTGCATTGGCCTCCTCCTCTTGTTGCCTTGTTGATGCTTCATCTTGTGCCTTAGCATCAGCTTCTATTTTTGCATCTTCAAAGAGTTTCCATTGATCTTCTTCAGTCAATATGTGCTCAATCCCTACATCATCTATCATATCAAAAGATGTTAATGCCAGATGCTCTTTATCAAATGCAGTCTTCTTTAAATTTGTTTCTATGTTATGTATCTCAAGTTCATCCTCCATTCACTTTAAGACCTCTACGTCATTATGGAGGGCTCTCTTTGGTGATTCTTGACCTAATTCCTGTGCATCAGAGGCCTAAGTCGGTACCTCTCCTACAACAGATGTAGAATCATCCACTTTCGCAATTGTTTCATCTTCTTGTACCTCTAGAAGGTCTTGAGGAACCACCTCCTCTTGTGTATTAGAAGGCATAAACTCTAAGGGTTCCTTAGGTGCCATCCTTCTCTTTGCTCTTTTATATCCTTGGGTGGTACCTGTAGCTTTCCTCTTCTAAGATGATGTAGCCTCAGCCTGATTAGCCCTCAAACTCACCCATTGAATACTCCTATCGAGCACCGATCTTGCAATCTGCATTATGTCAATTGTCTCATCAACATTCCAATCTATTGGATCAAGATCCTTAGTACCCATCTTGTCTACATCATACCCAGGATTCAAAACTATCCCATCATCACAAAATGTTTCTGGAATGTCTTCTTTTATCCCAAACTCAACCATAAGTGGGATACGTATCCTTTCATAATTCTCCTCCTAAGATCATGCTCATCCTACAAATCCTCCCAAAAATCATCCAATAGATTAAAGTGTTTCTCAAAGACACTAGGAAGCAAAGCGCTCATCTTGTAATTGGGGTCATAGTATTTCCTTACCGTTTACAAGCCCAACTTCAAATAAACTAATTCATCACAAACAACCTTAGCTGCCTGAATGTGTGGACAGCAAAAGGCCCCCAGCTTCATTGGAAACTTATGGCACCCAGTCTTATGTTTGTTGCCAAACTGGAAATTAATAGCCAAGGCTTGATCAATAAACTCCATTAAAATGATCCTGTCACCACATCTTGGTAGCAAATGGGGGTGACCATCAAAGCCTGCTAACCTGAAATAAGTGAATGTGGGGTACTGGATAAACCAATGTCCCAATTCATTCACAAAAGCCATTGCCTCCTTGCTAAGCCTATACCTAGCATCACCATTAAGCTTGTTAATAATGACATAAAGAAGGAATCACTAATCCTTCTATAATGTTGCTCTGATACCTGCAAGGTGAGCTGGTTATAATACTCACACACTCTTCTCTGTCCTTGGGCTTCCCCCAATATCCCTACTATTTGAAGTCCAGGAAAAATCCCCACACGGGTAGCTGCATAAACTACATAGGAGGTCATAAAGAAACGCTCGGTTTCTCTCACTTTTATCATCTGATTGTGAATGTTGTCTGATACTATCATTGACCAGTCAAATTGTTGCCTCCCATCAAAAATATCTTGGAGAAAAGGAAACATTCATTCCTTAAATAGTGAAGCATCCCTTTTCCCAAACACCCTAGAAAGGAACATGATTATATCTGCAATTTCTTTACTAAAGTCTACCCTTTTAGGCTGGTATGGAAGCTTGGTCAAAGACTTCTTCTCCACCCTCATCCAAGTCTTATTCATGTGAAACCTATTCCTCTCCTTATTATCACTGTAAACCTTCAAAGCCTGCACCTCATTTAATTGCATAGGATTCTTGGGATTAGGTTATATTAAACAAGAAGTTGATCATTGGAGGTGTGAAGTCAATAATAACATTACCCTTTACATCCACACACTGCCTAGTAGCAGGGTTATATGCTCCAGCTACTGCAAGAATCAACTCTAGACATTGCATAGATAGCGGGAAAAGTGTAACATGTGCCAGTCCTGACTGAACAATCCTTTTTGTCCTTCATGTGACCTGCTCCTCAGTGAATGTTTCCTCATGTAATTATTCATAGTTAAAAGGGCCCAAATTGGTGTCAGTAATATCAGCCCAGTCGGAATCAATTTTGCTAGCTGTGAGGACAACCTCCTTATGCTTACATCTCAAGGTATACGGGAGTTGTTCCACTTTGATCTTCCTCGGCCTAACTCCTTGCCATGAAGTTTAACCAGGCTGGCTCCTCTGAGAGGCCTCATCTGATGCTCCCAACATTTCTTAATGTAGCAATTCCCTATATTAGATGAAAAAAGCATCTAAGTTAGTCAATCATATAATCCCTCCTCCATCCTCCTAAGATAACATTTACTTGGTAAAAATATGCCTTTATCAGAGGCAGAATCGTAGAATTACAAGGCATAAATAATATTTCTTATCTTAAGGCAGGGCCACAATCAGAATTGGATAAGGAACAAAACAATGTCAACAGTGGGACCAGAATAGGAACCAGACCAGAAAAAAATAGGGTCAGAGGCGGGACCAGAACAGGAATCAGACCAGAAACAAAATAGGGTCAGAGGTGGGTCTGGAAAGGGAATTGGACCAGAAACAAATGTTAGTTACCAATTCCAACTTCCCCTCTAGATCCGGTTCTGACCAAGAGTAAATATGTAGTGACATCATAATAATGAACGAGAGTGGATCAATTCCAACAAATGAAGAGTATTTAAAACAAGGCATGGTCATATGGACCCTAAACCCTAGGTCACATGGGCCCCAAAGAAACTAGAAATAGCATAGTTTATCCCTCCTACAGCTCCTCCGTACAAAAGTGATAAAACCATGGAAAAGGTTATATTGCAAAACCCTAGTTCACTTGATACGTCATTTCAAAAAACTAGGGCACAACGAGAAACCCGTACGAAAAACCAAAAACCGACATCAAAAAACCAGACAGGGTCTCAAAATGAAATACATTACCTAAGCAAGAAAACCCCTTCAAAAGTTGAAACCCTAGTTAAAACCAGAGTATGAAAAATGAACCCATCATGAAAGCAACAACAGAACAAACAACAAAACCAAAAACGACAAACGAAAAGACTAACCCAAAATGGACGAAATAGAAAGGAAAGAACCAAACAAGGAGAACAAGAAGAAAAGAAACAAACACAACCAAGTGAACAAATTCACAGAAGAAAAACCTCCTGTGAATACGCTAAAATGACACATGCGAAAGAACAAATGGGAGAAAGAAAAGAAAAAGAAACCTACCTCAAAACACTCCCTAGGACTGACTAGTATTTAGCCAAGATTCACTCCGCAATTCGCCCGTGCGATCAAATCAATTCTTTCAAGACTTTCTTGGTCATGATTTGCTTAAACAATTAGCATAATAATAACAATGAGGTAGTTTAAGCATAATTAAACCTTTAATCATTAATTCACGCATGCAAATAGGCTGCATTTATTGCCATAAATGTGGTAGTTCAGGGCCGGAGCCAACAACGCGAACATACAGTTAATTCAAGCCCACGAAACATCAAAAGGTAAGGCAGATGCGGAGCTGGGTCGGAAACAAGATAAAGAAACTTCACAAAGTTCCCTATTTCATTTCCAACCCCATATCCAGTCCCAACAAAAACACCAACCAAAATGACCAGAGATGGGGGTGGAGACAAAAACTGAATTGAAACTTCACAAAGTCCAAAGTTCCATTCTGGGTCCAAGTCTGATCCCGACCAAGAAGCAAAGAACAAAAGAACAAGGGAAGCGGGACCAGATCGAACACCAGACCCGGCCCGAATAACAAAGAAAGCAAGGAAGGAAAATAGCGGAGACAGAGTCGGTACGGGAACACAAAATGAAACTTGAAACTTCCCTTGTGAGTTCCAATCCCGGTTCCGCTCCCATGTGAGCAAACAAAAAACACAAGGAACAACCAACAAACAAGAGGATGAACCAACCCAAGTGTTCATCAAAAAAACCCAACATAACAAAGGAGAAACAAAAACGAAGGCAGAATCAGAGTCAGAACTATATCGGAACTAGAAACCTTGAAATAGTTCCATGTTTAGATTTGGTTCAGGACCCAGATCTGACAAAACAAAAGACAGACTTAGGAGCAAAACAAAGAACTCCTAAGACCCAACCAAACAACCAAAAGGCGAAAAAAATAACATAAAAAGGGGGACCCATTTTGTTCCAAAATTTAAAAAAATGGGGTGGTTATGCAAGGCATAACAAATGGCGACTCGGCTAGGGAAAATGGTTTACCCATTTTTAAGATATTGAAGAATTCAGTCACCCCAAAACTTATAATTTATGAGACATGTTAACTTAAATGTGATGAGAATATTTAAGTAAAGTTGAGCTGGAATCTCAAATGTAGAACCAACATAAACTA
>VDFB02148103.1:0-20522 GCA_007258455.2 Sequoia sempervirens
ATCACCTATCTTTGAGTTAAACCTTGACATGTATAACTATCACCTTGTGTCGAGCTTTTATATGCATATCGATGTGTCTGATTTTTCATATCGACACTTTTGTATGAATATCAAAATATTTGTACAACTTGATGCATTGCTCTCAATTCAATGCTTTATCAAAATATATAGTGACACATTTGACTGTTAGCCAATGCTGCCTTTGTCTATAGACCTACACTTCTATAAAATCATCTCACATTTGTCAATGGAAGCACATTACACTTCACTTTCATTCAATGTGTTTTTAAAATGATGTGCATTTGATTGTTAGTTCAGAACAACAAAAACTTCAAAAGTCTCAGAGTTCCATTTTTTCTCCCATTTTCTATATCAAAATAAAGACCTAAACACAATAGACCTGTATTCATCTTAATCATCCAAAGCATAAACGTATAACATTTTATCACTCATTCACTTTTCTAATCTTGAAATCAACAAAAAATGAAAATGCTAATATATTATCCAAATTTTTCTATTTCTTCCCTACATGGGGTCATCATATCCTAATAGTTTCAATGACATAAGAACTATGGGTGTCCCCTATCAAGAGTTTGGAACACTTTGTCGCATGTTACATTTGAATAAATATTGAACCTTACAAATCCATCAAACTGCCGACTTGGTGTCCTTACTGAAATTGGGGAAACTGCCACCACCTCTTCATCTACACCTTATAATTCAATCAAGGCCATAAGATACTCGTGGTAACCTAAATCAGTTTCTGTATCCATATCCAAGGGATCACTTGCGACTTCAATAGGAGAATGGTGCTTGCTTAGATAAGCTTAGTGGTATTTTTTCATCCTCGCTGCTTCCCTCACAATCTCCATAGGTTCCTTTTCTTTAACCTCAATCTCTCTTCCTTCGACAACTCAACTTCTCAATTGATAATTGCTTTTCACAACAACCTACACCGATTTCTTGTCGTACAGACCCCTCTTACCCTCCTTTGGTGTTAGTGTAACTCTAGATGTGCTTTGGTCATTCTTTGGAATGTCATCATGTGAATCCTGCAAGCTAAGTCTTCGAGACCTTCATACCAAGGAAGCAAAGACAATGGAATTACTTATTTTCACTAAAGGAAAGATGAAAACAACAATACTTCACAATTGTAGACAAACCCTACAATGGTTCCTAGACAATTTTGTAGAATAAAAGCTATCACCTATCATTGCAGACCTACGAAATTTTAGCTTTTGATTTTAGTTATGAAGGAAAATGCTACTAGCTCCATTTATCAAGAAATTCGATCAAGTTGATTTTCAATGCTCAGTGAAAGCCACATGAGTGATCAAATAATCAATCGTTGGATGTTGCATCATGATTGTTAATCTCCCAAATGCATGAAAATTTTTGTAGCCTCATCAATGATTACAAGAGAGTAATCATTCACACACATTAGGATTGAATTTGATTAATCTTGTAGGTTCCTCTTCCATTAATGCTCACTCATGTAGAACAAAATGACTATGATGCTCATATTTTGGTTTTAAACAATAACCATTGATCTCCAGATGAAATGGTGCATTAGATGACTCAGATTGATTCACTAACATTTAAAATTCCACCACTATCATGCACCCATTCCCAACTAATGACATTTAGCTAGCTAGATGCCAACACATCCATGCATAGGCTTCACCATTCGTCACTAGGTGGAAGAAGAGCTCCACGTGTCACAAGTCCACTGACCCCACAACTTTAAATAAAAAATTCTTTAAATCACACATGGTTGGTGGAGAATGGCTAAGATTGAATCTCAGTATTGCATCTCAGCTATTGATTTGAAGTTACACAACATTGGGCTTGATGGTGGAGATTGGGCCCCACACCTGCAAAGGGACAGGTATCAACCGCCTGCTAACCCTGCAACTTTAATTTAACCATTATTTTAATCGTGTGGGGCTGGTGGGGAATGGTATTGAACCATAGATTTTTGGGTAGGGCTTATAGGCCACTCTTGTGCTCTTAGAACGTTTCACCTAAAAGAAGAGAGATAAACCCCACACAAAAGATCTCTGCTAGGTTCACTAAAATTATGCAATGTATGATGTTATTTAGACTAAATGGAATGAACTAAGTGCAATTATATGACCTATAATTTATCTAATTATGATTGCAAAAGCTAAGATTTATGCAATTTTGGAAAACACGATATGATATGCAAACATGAACTATGAATGAACAAATGCAAATCAGAAAAGAAGAAGGTTGATTTAGAGCGCACATGGGTGGAGAATGGAGAATTTGGAATCTTCTTAATGTTGTCTGTGATTAGTGAAAATCACTAGTGGGACTCATTTTCCACTGATGGCGAATCAATCATACTTTTGATGAAAACTGTTAGAAACTAGTTTTTGAGTGTTGGGATCCAGAATCTAACAAAATTTGGATTTCTAGCCTTAAGGTGAGACTGATTTGCCACTGATGGAAAATCAGTCCTCTCCCAAAATTTTGAGAAATCAGGGGAGAATTCTGCAACACCACATCTAAGGTTGTTTGCTTGTTGGGTTGACGAAGTTAATTTTGTAGAAAATAGACAGAATGTCTTCTCCAAGCTTGAAATGATGTTGATTTGACTTGAAGCACTTTTTTGACTCAAGTTGACCAACTTACAACACCTCATTGCTTGTTAAATCTACATACGCAAGTCTACAAATACACATGCAAGAGGGAAAAATGGTTGAGGGTTAGAGAATATGGGTTTGCCTTGGTCAAACCCCACTTTGGTAATCAAACCCTTAATGAAATAATGAAATGTAAGAGAATGATAAAAAGCATAACATGCAAATGCTATCAACTTACCAAACCCTTATTGAAGGAAAATTTGAAGTTATGCTAATGGCTACTCCAAAATTCTTGATTAGATGATACAAAGTACTTGAATGCTTGATGAATACTTGAATGAATGGGAAGATTGCTTGAATGTGTTAGGAGATGTAAAACGAGGAGAAAAACACTTATTATACATTCTTGTGCCTTTGTAACCCATTGATACCTCATCATAGGCTGACATCAAGTAGTTTTGAATAAAAACCCAAAAGAAAATTTTAAATATTTTAAAGTTGGAGCCAAGAGAGACTCATTCACCACCCATGGAAAATGGGTCCCACCTTGCACCTGAAAGTGGGTGTTGGGAATCAAGTCACATTTAATGTTGTTTGTCAGAATTACATTAAAAAATACACTTAATTAAGCCTTATAAGGGCATAAAGGCACCAAATAAAGCATAAGAAAGGTGTAAATAGTGAAATTATTCCTATAAAAGTGTGAAATCTTGTTACAAGACTTTACAACACTTCAAAATAGGACTTGATAAGTGATGAAAAGGTGATTTTTAAGTGAATTGTAATAAATAGAGTCTAGAATAGTATAGAAATCTTTTAGAACACTTCACAAAACCTTCACAAGACGTCATTATTTAAATTTTAAGGACCTACTGTGCATGTTCAAGCCACATTACATTAATAAATCAAAGCAAAATTGGACCAATGATCATGAAGAAAGACCTAAAAGGCCATGAAAATTACAAGGGGCCATTTTTCTATGGCACATGTCTAGATTAAACATGATGATTTGACGATGGGAAATCTGCATGCGCACAAATGTTAGCCTTTAAGATGGAGCCATGCCTAGGTTAATGAAACTTGACCCCTAGGATGAATGACTTAAGACATTATTCATTTAACATAAAATATTTCAGTCCAACTTACATAATATTAAATGGTAAACATGAGCTTGATTGATCGAAAAATCTAGAAGAAAGGGTATGTGATATGTATTCAATGGCATAAGTCATGACTTAAGTGACCGGTGACCAGGAATAGGGAGTCAATGTAGAAATAGAACACCCAAGGGTTCATGATGGTGCAAAATTAAAATGAGGGTTTCTAGACTAAAACACTAGCTCTACCCTTGGACACAGAGGTTCAAAATTATGATAAAGTAAGAAACTGCTTAATATTTTGCAATTTTTTTGGGAAGGTCTGTCAACAAGGATGGGATCCCTTCCCATGTGGCTACCTCCTTGAAAAAGAGGATGAAGGGTAACCCTAAAAGAAAATGGGTAGCTAAGTGCCTTATTCTGAAAGAGTTGGAATCCTAATCTGATGGTGAGGATATGGAGGTGGGATCTAGCGATTCCACACCCAAAAACAAAGCTTTGGACATTGGCCAGGGTGATATTGAGGTTGGTGGTAAGGAGGAGGGGCTACAGGAGAATGTGTTGACAACGGAGGCCAAGGATAAGCCAAGAAGGGTTGAAGAACTAGGGCTCGAAAGATATGGTTAAGGATACCACAAAGCTCTGTAAGGAGAAGGCCTTGGAAGAGAAGATGGTTTAAACTGATTATTTTTCAGTTCGTAGCTCTCCCAACGTGGAACTAGAGCGTGAGAATTAGGGAAAACTTTAAGAAACCCTCCCCTCCATGAAGGTGTAAAATCCTAGAAAATCTTGTATACTTCATGATAAAAATATTAATTATAGTGGCAAATTTTTTCATTTTTGATGAAAAAAATGCCCATTGGTGAATCTTTTCTAATTGCTAGAAGTATGTGGAAAATCTTGGCGAAATGAATTTTTTTTAAAGCCACTAAATTTTTTCCATTGGTGATTAAAATCTATTTTCAAACTAATACAATATTTCAATTGGCGAATTAAACTTGTTTTCAAACTAGAAAAAATAATTTTGTTGGCGATTAAAACTTGTTTTCAAACTAAAAGAAAAAACTCATTGGCGAATTAAACCTATTTTCAAATGATTAAGAATTTTTTTTTGGTGATTTAAACATAATATCAAACTAATAAGAAAATGTAGTGGCGAAGTGTTAGTACAAATTTTCCTAACCTTAGTTGCAAGTCTTTCTTGGTCATCTTTGTAGTTGGTGGGTTAGAGGTTTTGAAAACCTCAAAACTTTAGACTTTGGTTCTAAGGTTCCAAGTTTCAGCAACCACGCGACATTATGGACCATGACCGTTCATGAATTTTTGATGGATGGTTCTAGTTGCATTTTGGAAGTATATCTCTCAAGCACTAGATTTGTGAATTGAAACCTCCGAAATTACACTAGAATTGTTAGATTTTCAGAAATCAATGGTTGAGATTTTATTAATTATTTAGGTCTATCAGTCATCTTGTTTACCATTTAATATTGCCTAAGTCAGACCAAAATATTTTATAACAAAGCCTTAGTTCTTAACTCTTTAATCTCGAGGGTCGAGTCTTGTCAACCTAGTGATGTCCCCATTTTAAATTATGCACGTGCATAAAGTTTATTTTGAAAGAGGGACTGTTCAATGAGTTTTTAATGGACAACTATAGATGCATTCCAGAAGTAAATCCTTAAAGTACTAAACTTGCGAACTAAAACCTTCAAAATAACATTAGAACTGTTAGATTTTCATAAATCAATGACCTTGATATTTTATTAATGATTGGTTTTAGAAATAAACATATAGTTTCGATCATAAGTGAGTGAAATTTATTGTGACTTATTAGCTAGGATATTGATAATAATTAAGGTAAAATGAGACATTTAATTCTCTCTTTTCAATGCATTGAAGTACTCTACCTTTCATTTATTCTATTGAAATTATTTGGCTATGGTACTGGGCAACAATGCAGATTAATACCATATGAATAGCCAGAATGATTGATTGGACAAAATTACATTGAAAACTACATGAAGTACCATAGAATTGTAGATGATGATGTCAATAATCTAGTGATTTTGACAATCGACAACTTGTGCAGCACTACTGATTTTGACAATTGACAACTTGTCAGCTTGAGCTACAGTTTTCAACTTGGCATGTAGCTAGCTTGAGGCACTGATTAAGTTGTATTTTTGGTTTGTGTGAATCACAATTATCACTAAGTATTTAGTAGTAATTATACACAACCTCAGAGCTCACGCATGACATGTATGATGTGTACAAGGTACTAGGCTGGTAGTGGCACTTTTGGTGGAACTTTTGGCCCATAAATAAGGATAGTGACCATAGCTAAAATAATTTGTTGAATTTTCCTAAGGGTTTTCATTTGTTATGGTTAATAACTTAATAAGGATTTAGGCAGAAGATGATGTGGTATTATTGGGGATGCTCTAAATTCTCCTACCCCCAGTTATGTAGTTATAGAGTAAAAGATCAATTTCCTTCAAGTTTAGAATGGGTGGAATTGGAAAGAAGTTGATTTGGTTCACCTGACTTCTCGGATAGGTTTTGAACCAAGACATGAGGAGCTATGATGGACATAAGTGCTATCCCAATGCATGGAGGTTGTAAGTAGAAGGTGGGAGTAGTTTTACTACCCCTCATCATCTGCATGGTTTTCCAGGCAATTCCCATGCATTTAATTTCAATGCCCATCTTCTGCATGGGAGTGGTTTTACTAGCCCTCATCTTCTGCATCAGTCTGGTTCTAAAAGGGGCTAAGTACATTTTGTATCTTCATGGCTCCCATTTCCCCAGTTTGATCAGGCCCCCTTTCCCCATTGCATTTATTTTTAGAGCATATGGCTAACTCGACAAGTCCCATGTGTTTATTTTTAGAGCTCATGGTTGAACCAACAAGTTCCATTTATTTTCAAAGAAACATTTATCACATTTACATTTTCAACTTTTCACTAGCAGTCTAGTAGAAGCTTGGCGGTTGCGCTTACATTTGTATTTGTACTATGTAATATTGTGATAGTGTAGTTCAGTTGTAATAAAATAAATGTTTGTGCTATTAATGTGACATTGTAATTCATTTTATTAAGTCCTTTGTGAGTTAAGTGATATTAATGGTTGCACAATGTGCTATTAATGTTACATTGTAATTCATTTTATTAAGTTCTTTGAAATGTTAAGTTTCCAACCCCTTGTCCTTGATGTCCGTCCTAGCGCATTAAACTTTAAAGAAAATTTAAAACACATGTTTTATTTTTATTATTTATATCAGAAATTACTCAACCATTCAATGAACATTTGATGTATTGTTGTAGTTTCATTCTGGAATGAAATGCACAGAGTGCTACGCTTATGAATTTAAACCTCCAGAATCACCATATAACCGTTAGATTAATAGAGATCAACGGTTTAGAATTTGTTGTCAATGTAGGATTAAATCATTGTTTTTAATGGCTTGTTTTAAATGTTGTCAACCATGTACATTGTACTACCTAATTTTGTATTGTGTAGTCTATAAGTAATGAGTAGATGTTACAGTGTCATTCAGTTTGCTCATTGCAGTGCACCACCTTGTTCTGGGTTCCACAGTTCTACTTCCAACAAAGCCATTCCAGTAACCCAGTTTCAAGCTTCAACGTACTTTCAACTTCAAGAATCAAAATTCAAAATCTGGGTAAGTTAAAGAACTCCCATGGCTACGTTTCATCACTTGACATTTCTTAAAATCTTATTTTGTCAAGCTTTGAAGTTTAGGTTTAGGATTAAGAGGCTTAAGAATTAAGAAAAATTAAGGACTAATAGGGAATTCAAAAATTTCATATTGTTGATTGTATCAACATGTCTACCACCAATACCACTAGAGCAATGTTGGATAAAAAAATACATTATGCAAAATTGCTTAAAACCCCAGGTTTCATTGATGAATACCATAATATTTATGATCCTAAAACCTATGGAAGGTGTACCTCAAAACTTAGATTTTCATCTGAGAATAAAGTTGTCAAGCAAATGCAATTGCAAGTTAATAGTATTAGTGCACCGTGGGTAAGTGGATTAGGGAGCATGATGTTACATGATGTTTTCCCTTGCCCAAAATTTATCATGGTCTATGCCCAAAATTATGATGATAACAAAAGAGAAATTGTTAATAAAGATAGCAAAGAAGAATTGTTATCCATTAATGTAGAAGAACTTGGAAAAGTGTTGGGCTTGGGGTTTACAACCGAAGAATTTGGAAATGCCCACATTGACCTAAAAAAGCTTGCTAGTGATTATAAAGTAGTGGATGAAATGGATAATTTATTTTTCTTAAATAGAATAGTTCAGGATAGAAGAAAATTTAAAGGTTATCATAAGCCTCCTTATGATTTGGATATTTTTAAACCATGGGTTCAGGATACTATTTCAATGCTATCATTTTTCCTAGGACTAGATAGCAATTTGGAAGTGGGTGCATGCCTCCTTGAAATGGTGTATAATATCCATTATTGTGTTCCACATGCCAAATATAATTTTATTGAGCATATTGTAGAATCCATGCATATTCAATTTTTAATGATTAAAGAAGGTTCCACCAAGACATTTAGGTTCACAACCTACTTGTGCTATCTTTTTCTATTCAAATTCAGAGGAATGTTTCAGACCAACAAGCTTCAGATTCAACCAGGTATGGTAATAGTAATACTGAGCAAAGGAAAATGGCTCTACTATATGAATGGACCACTATTATAAGGTTGCATGATTCTCGAAGGAGCTACAGTCATTTTGTAGACTAATTTTTGGCTCCATTGCATCAAGAAATTACAAATACTCCAATGCTTAGATTTCCTATGTCATGTAGAAACTGCATTCAAATAGGAAAATAAATACAATTGGCTGATTGGTACTTAATGGAAGAATATACTATGCTAAGATTTTATGGATTGGAAGTATAGCCATACAAACTTCCAATACATGTGACAAAATGGATTCTTGCTTTGGAATATGTAAGGCAGATGTAGAGTACTGATGAAAGACACTTTACCAGTCAGGGAAAGAAGAATTTATTTCCTTCTTTACCTTTTTCATGTGGAGGGATCACATTCGAGAGAAAAGAATTTAGTGTGGCACATAATCTTTTGAATTTTTTTTATTTTGATGCTATTTTTCACTAGTAGTATGATCCATGTGATACCATTAAATCAATGATTGTGCTCAATAAGAATGCTAGAAGTAGAATTCAACATCAAAGTTTAAACCCTTGCTTGAAAACTTGAGAAACAAGGATTCTTGGGATGAGGTTAAAGTAGCAATGGAGAAAAGTTTTGTTGAGAATGGTATTTCTTTTGAATAATTGTTAGCAAAAATTATGGCATTGCATCAAAATAAAATTAGGAGGTACAACAATTTTTATGAAAAATTCATAAACCATCTAGTAGAGTAAAAATGTTAGATTCTCTAGAGAAGGAAGTTACATAAAAATTTGGTCATGATAAAAAATTACTACCTGTGAACCTTGGAATTTATCCCATTCTAGTGCATAAAATAACTCAAAATACGAATGATAATAGACCAAGGACACCTCAAGATTAGCCAAAAGAGAGTGACAAAACAATAAGGAAAATAGATAGCACAAGACAAATGGTTTTACCTTCCTTTGTTGTTGATACCCCTTTGATTGGCCCTTGCTTAGAATGGGATGTGTGCTCCTTGATGGCTCTATTGAGGATCTTTGCTATGTGCTTGGATACAAATGCAAAAGGATGTAATTGAAAATTGGATGAGTTCACAAAATGGTAGCATGTAGTTGCAAAATGACTAAGTGTTGAGAAGGAAAATTGGCAGCATAAGGTTGCTCCAAATGAAAGTCTTGAAAATGCCCTTGAGGAGGGGGTATTTATAGAGGATCTTGAATTCTCTAGAGAATTCAATGGTCAAGATTGATCCAACAAGGTCAAGATGAAGGGCTATGGTGGGTTGAGAAGCCAAGCCTACATCTTGATGAGTGGTGGACAGGGATATGAGATGTAAATGAGTGCACAAGAATTACTGGGTGGAAAAAGAACATGCACCTTAGGGAGTGGAGATTTCCACAAAGGGCATTCAAATTGGAATGAAAATTTGGAAAACCACATTCTGGAAGATCTAAGGGTAAAAGGTGGGTCTAAAAAGGACTTGTCACATGTGTGGTGTAATAAACAAGGTTAGGTCAATATGGAGATTGTGACAAGTCCAAGGTTCTAGAAGCCTTGGAAGGATGGAATGAATTAAAATTCACATATAAAAAGAGGGAATCTAGGAAGAATAAAAGGAATTAAAAATTCACTTGGAGAATGATTAGGCTTAATTCATAGTAGAGGATAATTAGGGGCTAATTAGGATTAAAAGCCAACTTGCAAAAGTTGGAGGATGTGACACATCTAATCAAGGATTAGGCATGTGCACATCTTAATGAGGAAATGGGAGATGGATTAGGATTAGATGAAAATGACATGTGAGGAATTAAATAAATGTAATATTTATTTAATTTATTTGATGAAAAGAGGATTAAGGAGGGTAAGGTATTTAATTATTAATTAAATACCTTAGGATTTGGCAGAATTAAAGATATTAATTAAATAATACTAATATTACTTAATTAACTCAGATAATAGGATGTTTAGACGAAAAATGATAAATTTGGATAAATTAAGTGTCCAAATTTGGATGTCTACACTACCTTTTGGTCTATGAGGAGGGACCTAGGTGATCCAAGATCTCTTGTAGAGTATGGAGATAACGAAGAAGATCTTGAGTTTAGAAAATTATGGAATATAAAGCATCTGAATGAACAAGAAGATGAAGAAAGTGATGATGATATGCAAGAAGAAAGCCATGTCAATTTCAAAATTGGTTTAAGTGAGGCCACAAAAGAAGCATTTACTACAGGAACAACCATAGCTGAAAAAAATGGGTTATGAAGGTGGTCCTTTAGGGTCCCAAAGACAAGGCCCTTGGATGGAAATAGCTATAAAACATAGAAAACCAGTTGATAAATATTGCCTTGGGGTTGGAGGTGAAAATGTAGACCTAGGGTATACAGGTCAATTTATTAGAGCTTCAAGCTCAAATCCTCATCCTCATGGTTAGACACAATCACAACTAGGACATGCCCATGGTCAAGGGCTTAGTGCAACTGGTACTGCCTTTCGTGGTGATGGTATGGGTAGTAGTACTAGTAGTGGTCAACATGTGCTACAAAAAAAAATTACACACAAGAGGACAACACAATATACCATAGAAACACTAGGCGATCAATGCATACAAAAGAGGCAAAGGATTTTGATAGGTTCAACTCCAAGTCACACTACCAGTGGATCCACCACAAAGGAGTTATTTCCAGGCACTCCCAAAATTCTAGTTAGTTTGGCTGCGACATCATTAGCAATTGCAAGTAATCCTAATCCTTTGCCATTCAAGCATTCCATTGTTCCTGCATCCCTGAGTTTTGATTACATTAAAGAGTTTAAAAATAAGTCAGAATTGAATAAGAAAGAAAAGAAGCAATTGATGGAGAGTGTGTCTGCTCTAACTTTAGAGCCTACAACAAACATTGTATTACCCACATTTGACACAAGTAAAGATATCATGGAGTACACATTTCTTGTTCCCACAATTCAAAACAAACTAGCAAATTAGATGCCTCCATCTGAATTCCAAGTGAACAATTTTCAATTGGATTTTTCTGGACTCGGAAATACTGAAAAAATTAATGTATCAAAGAAGAATAATGAATTGGTGTACACATCATTGTTGAAGCAAGATAGAGAGAAAAAAAGGTTGTAGACTCAAATTGAAAAGTTATAGGAAGACCTAGCAAATGAGAAAGAAAAGAGTAAAGCAACAGATAACAAGAGCAATGAATTAGAAAAAAGAATTAAAAAATCTTCCTCTACATTAACAAGTAAAGAGGATAAGCAGAATGAGACTACAGTGAATGGATTGAAGCAAAGGCTAGATGAGAGCAACAAGAAATATGATGAGGAAAATTATACTTCAGAAAAATTAAGACTAAGCATTACAAATGGAAATGCACAGTGGGAACAAAAATTGGAGGAGAGAAAGAAAATGAAAGATTAGAGGCCCAGAGCTATTGGAAGCAAAAAATGAAATTAAGTCTTCTCAAAATAAGTTATCTTCATTTTGTAGAGAAACAATGAGGCATATGAAACAAAATATTTTGGATGAAATAATGCAGGGGATTGATCATTTGTGTGACATGTTTCAATTGATTGATGCTATTAGACAACATCATAAGAATCTCAACAAATATTTAATGGAGAACAAAAATGTGCTGGCATTAGAGAAATCAGCAAATCAAATTCAACAAACAATCTACAAAGCTAGTGACAATATTTTGAAATCAAAAGGGATTACTAATCGGCTTGCTACATCATTGACATTGTCATCTGTCATTGAAAAGTGTGAGAATGCGTGAAACAGAGGAATATTTGTATTTGGCTGCACACAAGATAAAGAAGGTGGATGAAAAGTTAAGGAACTTCACAGAGCTTGGTTTACTAGAGGCTTTTGACATAAATCAGCGATTCGTTGGATGGAATGATTTTAGAAATAAGTTGGAGGATGAAAGGAAGATTGATTTGGACCAGTTTCCTCAGAACCCAAATGTGGTGACCTATTTGGATTCCATCAAACCATTGCTAACCTTGAATGCAAAATTGACTGAAGAATCCAAGACAAGTTCTAATTTGAATCATGAATTGTTAACAAATCTTGAATTAAAACAACATCAGTTAGAACGAATGACAATTCCAACACCTGAAGAGTGGAAGTTGCTAGAAAAGGTGATGTGGTGATTTAATTTTTTATAATATGAGTTTCCAAGTTCTAACTCAGCTCTGTGTAGAGTTGTCTTCGAGCAAGATTTTGCATTGCCAATGCCTCTATGTATTCCTTCATGTGATAATCAATTTAAAAGCTTAAATTAAAACTTCAGTAATGTGTTGATGTTCAATTATTTGTATTATTTATTATATCATTTGAAGTAAAACTCTAGTAGTGGTTTCAACTTCTAGATACACTTGTTACTATGTTCATTGTTGTTAATATGTTATTAAGCATTGAGTTCAGTAATGAATCGTTGAGTACATGTTCAAGTTTTACTTTTAACACAATTAAAATATGAACTATAAGATGGATTGATTTTAATTCTAGGCATCCATAATCTTAGTGAAATTGCATTACAATTCACACACTAGTACTCAATCTCCATCACTACTTAGCATATCCATTAAACATTTATATGAATTCATGTCGTGGATTATCTATTATTGGAAATGGAATGATAGATTTTTGGTTAGTTTCATAGTTGTGGTTACTATCACTCAAAGTCGTGGTTTTGGTGCTTTTCCTAACCTTAGTCACTAGCCCTCAGAGTTTTATAACCTTGTCATAGAGATCTAAATTTGAATAACTCCTCAAATCCCTGACATGGTTTATGGTTCACTTTTTTGAGTTGCAAGTCTTTCTTGGTCATCTTTCTAGTTGGTGGGTTGGAGGTTTGGAAAACTTTGAAACTTCAGACTTTGGTTCTAAGGTTCCAAGTTTCATTGACCACGCAAAATTATGGACTTATCTTGCCTTAAATTTTCAAAGGCGTCGTCATTTGAAACCTCATTAAATACTATGTACAGACTAATGTAAGATATAAAATACAATAAAAAATATAAAATATCATCAACTAGAGTTTGACTTTGGAATATGATTCATGAAGTGAAATGATTCATAATTTCATTGAATACAATATAAAATATCATCAACTATAGTATGGAAAAATGGAATTTGATCTTGGGATCCATGAAGTGCAATATAAATACCTAAAATTTGCTAATTCTCTTGAATCTCTTCCTTTTCCCAAATGGATTGGGGGTCCTCAAACTGACATTCATCATCAGATAAAGTAAAAGAGTCATCTTGAATTTTATTCCAAGTCTGCTCTTCATTTTCTTTGGCATGTGTTTCAAATTCAACATTCATTGTGTCATTTTTGTGAATGTCATCTGTCTGAGTCCCATTGCCACTGCCAGTGCCACTAGTTGCAACCTTTGGAATTAGAGTGTTGCACAACCCGACCCTTCTGATTTCAAATGTGGACCTCTAGATTGCGAGTGTCATTTCAAAAGGAAATTTTCTGACATTATACATACTTCCTTTCATCCTCAAGAAATTTTCCAAATTCTTGTCTAGTTTGTTTCTTAATATTGATTTAAAAAACCCCAATGTACTGAGAACTCTCTCATCCTCCACTAACTCCAATATCATTGTTTGACATAAATAAAGAAGTTTGAAATATTCTGATATCAAAGCATACAATATTTCACTCTAACCTAAGCTTGTCCAAACCTTTTTTTATTGATCTTGGTTCAAAGGCCTTGTCCTTGCTCATGGATTTATACTGGTCCCTCATAGTAGTTGCAAAACTCCCACATTATTTTCTAAGATTAGCTTCATCTAAAATTCCTTCTATTTTCTACTCATTGTATGTTACAGTTTTCAAAAAAATTTCGATCAAGATTTTTACCTAAGCATGAAAAAATGTGGGGTTATCTCAGTTTTCCCAAAATTGAGGATACACAATACTCATGGCTTCAAGTATTTCATGTCAAGGGAATCTTTCACGAATATCTGAGGAAAGAGATTTTGCGATTTCCTTCAAATTATCACCAACAAATTTAACAATGCCTTGAAAATCTTCCTAGTTAACAACTACTTCTTTGCTAGAGTGCCTGGCTGTCTTACATTGGTACATTTGTATCTCATATCCATGCACACATATGCATAATTTCACACTTGGATTAAACTATAAATAATTATCAGGATCATTCAAATCAGTAATTTTCTACCACATGAAATAATTTGGGCCATCTTGTGTTAGATTTAGATATAGATGATCGAGGGCCAAGTATGTAAGTTTACGTAGATTGGCATATTCATTAATATACATAGTTCTATCTTAGGTTTTCTTCACAAGCTCATTCATCACATATAGCATGGGGAGAAGACTAGTTAAATTCAAGAGTGTCTCTATATCACTTAACCTATGTAAGAGGTCAGAAGCTTTGTATACTATGCTATGATGCTCGTACATCACTCCAATCAAAGATTGATATTCTGAAAGAACTCGTTGCACTAGTCCATGCAGGGAGATCCATTTGGTATTGACATCCTTGAGAAGCTTGTTTCCTAGTGTTATTCCCTTATATTTTTTTTGAAATTCTATGAAACATTTAGGACTTTGGAAGAAGTATGCGTGGATCTCGCTGACTAGATTTTCGATTTGATACTATAGGAAACTTGCTAACAATTTTGAATGCTAAATTCATTATGTGGGCCATGCAGTGAATGCCAAGCATGTATGGTGCACAAGTAGTTTGTAACTTTGTACAAACACTTGTCCTTTGACCTTGCATCACTGCAGCTCCATTAGCTCCTACACACACCAATTTTTTCGCAATTGTCAACTCATCCATACCTACAATTTCATTCAAAGATTTTTTGACTAGTTCAAATATATTTTGCATTGTTGAACTATTCTTCATTTTATGAACATAGAGAAGATGAGCTTGGAAAACATGTTGTTGTAAAGTATTAAAATTCATATAGACCCAAGAAGTATTTTCTATTGCAATAACTTCATCTAAAGATAATGCAATGAAATTTGACTCTTTTACTTTATCCTTTAAATCTTCCTTTTCCACTACAACAAGATAGTTTTCCCAATCCCATCCAACATTTACTAACCAATGTGAGTAGGGATAGTGAGGAACATTCAAATAAGATAATAAACCATAATATTTTGGGTAGTCTGTCATAGGACACCCTCTAGACAAAATATGAAAAACAACCTTCATCTGAATAGTTTTTGATAGATTTTCTCCTTCCATTGCTTTTCCAAATTTAGCCTCAAGTGTACCTTTACATGCAACAATGTTTGGCATTCTTTTTTCATGCTTTTCATAATCCATCGCATACCTAACATGAAGACATTCTTCCTTTTCATCTATGATTTGTTTTCCATAAAATTTACTGATACACTTTTCTATAGTGTCAATCTTTAGTTGCAATGTCTTGGCTCTTCCACATTTCCAAGTACAAATATTACATTTGGCCAATGTTGCCTTTTCAATATTGTTTGCATTTCCAATCCCCACTGGTACCATGAATGGGTATTTTAACAACCAACCAAGTTGAAAACTCCTTGTCATTTCCCACTTGCGCCATCTTTTTGGTTTATTTTTCCTTTTCTTGCAACCAACATCACCATCCTTATCCAAGTCAATTATCTCATTCTAGCTAACTGGGCCAAGGGTATCACTTGGAACATCTTCGACAGTATTGCTATCTTGATTTGATACATTTTGATTTAAATCAATGACAATCTCAACTTAACCTTCTGGTGGTGGTGAGGTATTGGGAATGCTACTAATATTTGGTGGAATAGTTGATGATGTAGCTCCATCTTGATCTGATGGATCAGAAGCTTTGGCAATTCCAAAGTAAGACTATATGGTACATCTAAGTTTTGGGCATTTTGACAGCCTCCCAGTCTCTTCACCACCCTAAGGAGCAACAAGAGTCTTTTCACCACCCTGAGGAGCCTAAGGAGTGGCAGGAGTCTCTTCAGCACCCTAAGGAGTAGCAGGAGTCTAAGGAGTAGCAGGAGCCCTACCAACCTGAGGAGTGGAAGGAGTATGAGAAGCGATAAGAGTCTTTTCACCACCATAAGGAGCGGTAGGAGCTTTACCACCCTGAGGAGCAAAAGGAATCTAAGAAGTGGTAGGAGTCTCTTCACCACCCTAAGGAGTGGAAGGAGCCTTACCCTCGTTGCTCGAGTCACTTGACATATTGATCTCTAATTCGCTCGACATATCCATCTCTCACTTCAAATAAAAACTAGAAAAAAAATGTCTTCTTGTTTAAGGATAGAGAATAATAATATAGATCCCATTACCTACTCAATATCATCTTTAAGACTAAAGCAAGAATGGAAAAGAGATAAAGAAAACTTTTTATTATAACTAATAACACTATGAAGAAATGATCACTCACCTTTAAGTCTACGTTTTTGGCTCTGGCTAACTTCCGAATAAATGACACTTTCGATTGTATTTATTTTTGTTCATGGAATGGCTTAATAATAAATCACATATCAAATTCGATACCATGGAATACAATATAAATTTTTTGGCTTTTCCTAAACTTAGTTGCTAGTCCTTAGAGTTATATAACCTTGTCGCAGAGTTCTAAATTTTCATAGCTTCACCATTCCTCGACTTGGTTGATGGTTAACTTTGTTGAGCTGCAATTCTTTCTTGGTCATCTTTCTACATGGTGGGTTAGAGGTTTTGAAAAATTTGAAACTTCAAAGTTTGGTTCTAACTTCTAAGGTTCACTTTATTGAAGAAAACATGGAAAAGAGATAAAGAAAACTTATTATTATAACTAATAATACTATGAAGAAATGATCACTCACCTTTTAAGTCTACGTTTTCGGCTTTCGTTGACTTCTGAATGGAGAAGTAGAACCTGGGTATGTGTAGGATCATCATGGAAAAACCAGACCCTTAAGTGGCAAAAAATTCAAAAATTTTAGAGTTAGGCAACTTGACATAAATATTTGAATAAGATATCTATATTATTTTGAAAATATGTAAGAATAGAATCTGAAATTGAATGTAGTTTCTAAACTACTAGTTTTATTTTTATTTTAAATCTATTTGGTGAAAATTTGAAATTTCAATGTAGTAGTACTTAAGTTTCAGGGAAAAAATACAAACTAGGTGTCTGTCTGACCACCCTAACCACAATAAAATGATAATATTTTTTTATAATATTTTAGGCATAAGTAGAGGACTCATTTTTGGATGTGATGCATACTTTTTTGTAATTTTTTTCCAAGTAAATAATTAATTATGAATTTTTTCATTACAACTTTAAAAAAATATAAAAACATGTATGTCTGACCACCCTAACTTGGTCAAAACTTCATGACATTCAATTTTTCTTTTTTTAATCCTATAGTATACAAAGCATAGAATGTGATGCATGTTTTAGATTCAAAAAATGTGATACCGTTTGAAAGCTATAGATTTTTTTCAATCAACCTATCAATCGACACTTTAGTCATAATTCAAATAGAAAATGAATAATAATTATTTATTAAATTCAAAGTCAAGCATAATTTATATTGGTGGAAAGTTGAGAATCTTCTTTAAAAACCCTTTTCATTTCATCAATTTTGGGTAAAAAAAAGTCGTCAACCACATACCCTACAAACACCCATCGTATTGCCACTTTTTGGCCCATCGTGATCTTGCACATACCCACCTCAAAACCCAACAAAATGTATAAGAATAAATGACACTTTCGATTGTATTTATATCAATCCGTGATTCCATATTTAGAAAATTCTGTGAGATTTTTAAATGGTGAATAAAAAATTTGGTGAATCCTGCGTGCTTATACAACGATACGTTGTAATTTTCAAGGCAAAATGTGTCCTCAAATGTAATCATTTTTTAATGTTATTTGTGAAATAGGTCTTCATAATCAACTATTTATAAATTTTAGTTGGCGAAATGGGTTTTTAGAAGCAACTACTTGTAAATTTTAATTGGAAAAATGGGTCTTGATACAATGTTGTTTTAATAGTATTTGCGAATATATAGGTGTTTTATTAAAATGGTTTTGGTATTCCATGCAAAAATATTAGTCGGTCCAATTGAAGCACATAGTTTGAAAATGGTGAATTTTTTGCTTAAATATGCCTCATAAAAAAACTCATTAGCAAATGGACATGCATTGGACCTATACTTCGTAAAATGCAGACAATTTGGACACCCTGTTGAGAGTGAGAATTCACCAATTTCAACTTGGACGATTCCTAGAATTCGCTAATTGGTGAAGATTCACCACTAAAGTCTTCCCTGGTGAGAATAAGGTTCAAGAGGAGGAGGATGTTGCGCAGAAGCATGCAAAGTTAGAGCCTCTAAAGATTAATCCCCTTTCTGAGGACTTCTCCTATCTTAATGATGTTTCCATCTCTATGTTTGAGCTTCCTGACATGGCGAGGGAAGGGGCCATAGGCACTTTCAAATTAGCAAAATGGACTCTCCAGGAATTTAATAAGGTAAAAATTAAAATAAGGGGTTTGAAGGAGAATTTCAAGAATATTCTAAAAGGATTGACTTCAGATATGTTGATTAATAGAATTGTGGATCTTGAGTGTTCATACTATGATTCCAAATCCCTGTGTGAGTAGCACTTGGTTGGTTTAGAAGAAAAGGTATTGGATACCAATGCAAATATAAAGAAACTTCTCCATGCTTGTCAAATTTCAGTGAAGAATAGTGCAGACTCTTTAGAGGTCTTGTTTTGTGAGATTAGTGAGCTTCAAGAGGACCAACTATATTTTTTTGAGTTAATGGAGAAGGAAGATTTGGCCAAAGGTAAAAGGAAAAAAGGTGCAAAAGATGATGGTAAAGGCCCTGCTACTAGAGGGTTAGCTGATTGGAAGAAGTCCTTTGAAGTTGAGAAAAAAGAGTTGTTGGACATGATTGAAATGCATAGGAGCCAGGAGCTTGAGGTGACCAACACCTCAAGTAGATTGAAATAGTGTCTTAATTGTCAGCCTATCTATTTTTTGTGTGCTTTTATGCTACCAAGTCTTAGTTTCTTTCTCCCACTCCCTCTCCCTCTCTCTCCCTCCCCCTCTCTCTTCTTCTCATTAAAGTCTCTATATCTCTCCTAGGTCTCTCCCACTCTCTTTGAAGTCTCTCTCCCTCTTAACTCTCTATCTCTCTCTCTCTCTCCCTCCCTCTCTCCCTCCATCCTTTTTTAGGTCTCTCTCTCTCACTCACTCACTCACTTTCCATCTCCCTCTTAGGTCTCTCTCTCCCACTCCCTGCCTCTCAGGCATGTCTCCTTCCCACCCTAACTAGATAAATATCTCTCTTCGGTGTCTCCTTCCCACTTGAAATAGATAACTCTCCTCCCCCCTCTTTGCCTCTTTTCCTCTCTTTCTCTCTCCCCCTCTCCCTCCCTCTATCTCTCCCTCTCTCCCTCTCAAGTCTCTCTCTCTCTCCCTCCCTCTATCTCTCTCTCTCCCTCTCTCCCTCCCATCCTCACTTTTCCATCTCCCTCTCTCCCTCTCTCACATCCTTTGAGTCTCTCTCTCTCTTGGGTCTCTCCTCTCCCTCTTACCTCTCTCTCTCTCTCTCTCTCTCCCATTTATTTTAGGTCTCCCACTGCCCCTCTCTCTCTCACTCACTCACTCACTCTCTTTCCACTTCCCTATCAGGTCTCTCTCTCCCACTCCCTCTCTCTCTCTCTCTTAGGTTTCTCCTTCCCACTCTAACTGGATAAATATCTCTCTTCATTTTTTCCTTCCCACCCTAACTAGATAACTCTATATCTCCCCCCTCTCTCCTTCTCTCTCCCCTCTCTCCATCCCTCCCTCTCTCCCTCTCAAGTATATCTCCCTCTCCCTCCCACTGTCTATCTCCCCCTCTCTCTCTCCCTCAAAAGTAACTTGAGATGGGGAGAGAGAGAGGGAAGGAGAGATATAGAGAGAGAGTGGGAGAGAGAGAGGAGAGGAAGAGAGAGAGAGGATGGAGGGGGAGAGACCTGAGAGAGACCTAAGAGAGAGAGAATTAAGGAGAGAGACTTCAAAGGGAGGGGGAGAGAGAGAGAGAGGGAGAGGAGATGGATAGTGAGAGGGAGATGGAGAGGGGGTGGGAGTGTGAGGGGCCTAAGAGAGAGAGAGAGAGAG
>VDFB02148104.1:0-24143 GCA_007258455.2 Sequoia sempervirens
AATAGTTGGGTTTGTGTATGTGGGGATAGAGGCTATAGTTGCAGGGAGGGAGAATTGATTTCCTCCTTGACTTTGGGTGAACCTCAAATATTGAGTGCAACTAGCCATTATAGGTACATTAGCATTGATCAACTATATGGACTAGGCTATGCAAAATCTCTAATCCTTGAGCATCACTAATCAATTTTATCATGTTATCTAATATAGGGACCAGTATGCCAACTAGATATTCAGTACTCACATATTCTTGAAGTCCTAAATATTTATCTGATTATTTCAGTTTGTCTTTAGGAACATGGGCAACAACAATCTCAACATTCATAAAAATGGTTGATTATAAGGTTGACATTAGGGATATAGTCCAAAATGGGTTGAGTATTGACAACACTTTGCATGAAAGGGTTGGAAGACTCAAGATCCACAATGGATGTAACAACAATGTGGGATGCTATAAGTCTACAACTACATCTCATTGAAGCACTGATAATAGGATATCAAGTCGTCAAGCTCATTTGAGTTTCAAAACACTATGTGTACTCAAGATGAACACAAAATAGTCAAATAACCATAACAAAACAAGAAGAAACTAAATTCAAATAGTAGAAGCAGATAGAAAACACAAAAAAAGAAACATTAGCAAAGTTTTTCTTTTCCAATAGTAGCAGGATAGAGCCATCTAGGGGAACGTATGTCCTAGACAGGGTGTTAGGAATTTAAAAGTTTGATTGTGTATGATATTGTTCAAGGTTTCTAGATTTGGTTGCAAACAAGTCTGACAATGAATATTTTTCTAGAATTTACTCAATTTATGCCAATGCACATGTGTAACAATGTGTGAACAATAAATGATAATTTTGAATGCAATTTTCTAATCTAAAATACAAAAAAATTGACTGATTCTAAGATGCCTAAATCTAAAGATGATGATTTCGATGCAATTTTGAAACAAAAAAATGCAAATTTTTTCACTTTTTTGAACTATATGAAAGATTCCTAAATGAATGTAATTAATAATTTGAAATCAAAGATCTACAAGTAGATACAAACTAAAGACACAGAGACAGACAATTGTGCAAAATTAGTGTAGCAAGATAGAGGCGCCCAAGGGCATCTATATCCTTGATAAGGTATTTAAAAATTGAAAGTTTGAATCTTTATTAGTCTATCTAAGAGTTTTGTTTATGTGTACAAATAGTTATGCAATTGAGTATTTTTCTAGAATTTGGTCAATTTAAGATAATGTGACTCACATGTAAATGTGTAACAATGCTTGAACAACAAATGCAAATTATGAATATAATTTTATAAGTAGATTTGACCTAAATAATTGAAATAAACCCTAATGTAATATGATATTAAATTTTATGAATTTTTATATGTCTTTATTATGCAAAACAAAACCCTAAGCAAACAATACAAAACTTAGATCTAGGGTGAAATTTTTAGAAGGTATATAATGTTAACAGGTTGGATTCACCAAAATGAAACAAAGAAAAAGAGAACCCTAGGTTTAATGTATAATACCTTATTATGCAGATAATGAGGATAGTGAATACTTGTTCATGGCTATTAAAGATGGAACTAATTCTACTAACTTTGAGAGATGTGTGAAGGAAAGTGCTTCGGAAGCAGGTAATAACACTAAAGGAACTATGGTGACTAATTTTCATGATAGAGAGGAGAAGAACTACTAGATTATTAATAGTGGATGCTCAAATCATATGACCTGGTCACAAAATTAAGCTTGTTAAACTTGAGAAATATGGAGGTCTAGTTAATTTTGGTGATGATACATCTACTAAGATATGTGGAAAAGTTTCAATTAGTTTTGATGGAAATAATAATACAAAATGTTCTTTATGTTAAAGGTCTAAAACATAACCTCTTGAGTGTTGGAGAAATGTGTAGCAAAGGATATAATCTTATGTTTTAGGATGATAGATGTGAGATCAGAAAAGGCTCTGGAACTTTGGTTGTTGCTGGAAGAAGGAAAGATGAAAAAAATTATCAACTTAAAGGTGATGATGGTCATTTCTTTGTGGCATAAAAGGATGTGTCACATTAATTTTGATAACCTAGTAAGGATCAATTCAATTCAAGCTATGAGATATCTGCCAAAGATTACAAAGACCATTAATGTCAAGTCTGCAAGGAATTTTAGATTGGGAAGCAAGTAAGAAGAAATTTAAAAGTCAAAGAATAAGATACAACTAGACTATTGGAGCTTATGCATACAGACCTTTGTGGTCATACTAGAGTAAGAAGTTTTCAAGGTGATAGGAATTTCATGCTATTGACTGATAATTATTCTAGAATGACATGGGTTACTTTTCTAAAAAAAAAATCTGAAGCTCTAGATAAGTTTAAAGCATTCAAAGTATGGTTGAGAATGAAATTGATATGCAAATCAAATATTTCATATCTAATAGAGGTGGAGAGTTCACCTATACTGAGTTTAACAATTTTTGTGACAATCATGGGAAAAGAGGAATTTATCTACCCCCTAGGACTCCTTAGCAAAATGGATTAGTTGAAAGAAAAAATAAGACTGTTGAAGCTACAAGAACAATGATGAAAGAGGCAAACCTACTAGAAGTCTACTGGAGAGAAGCAATTCATACTGATGTTTAAATACTTAGCAAAATTCAAGGAAGATTAAATAGTGCAAAGCCTCCTTATGATTTGTGGTATGGAAGGATTCCTACTGTCAAATACTTCAAAGTGTTCAAATGAAAGTGTTACTATATTAGAAGAGATGCAGAGAACTTAGGAAAGTTTGATACAAGATCTGATGAAGGTATATTCCTTGGATATTCTACAAGAAGAAAAACATATTGATGCTACAACAAGAGGCTGAAGAAGATTTTTGAGAGTGCAAGTGTCAAAGTGGATGAAGAATTACAGAATAATTCTATGGTGAAAGATGGATATGAATTAGATGTGTCCTCTTGTAGAGAAAATGACAAAGATGAAGGTAAGGAAAGAGAAATTCAGATTGAAGAGGAAGAAGCTCCAGAAAGGATCCCTAAGACTCCTAAGTATGTGCAAAAGAATCACTCTAAAGATCAGATCATTGGTGACAAAAGCAAGGGTGTGTTGGCAAGAAGAAAAGCTTCTATGACTAAAGAACAGGTAAACCTATTTTTAATTTCTAAAGTTGAACCTAAAATAGTGATTAAAGCATGCAAGGAAGAATATTGGATTAAGGTTATGGAAGAAGAACTAATGCAAATTGAGAAGAATCAGACTTGGAAACTTGTCCCAAGAGTAGAAAACAAGAATGTAATTGGAACCAAGTGGGTTGGAACTAAGTGGGTATTCTAGAACAAACTGAATGAGAATGGAGAAGTGGTAAGAAAAAAGGCAAGGCTTGTGTGTAATGGCTACTTAGAAGTAGAGAGAATATATTTTGCGGAAACATTTGATCCAACGAAAAGAATGGAAGCTATTAAGATGTTTATGGATTTTGCAGCACACAAAGATTTCAAGGTATATCAAATGGATGTGAAGTATTCTTTCTTGAATGGTGAATTAGAAGAATGAATATACATTGAAGAACCAGAAGGATATTAGTTATTAGAAAAATTAGATATGCTTTGCAGATTGAAGAAAGCATTATCTAGATTGAAGCAAGCTCCCAGAGCTGGGTATGCAAGGTTGGATAGGTACTTGATATAGAAAGGATTCAATAAAGGACCATAGATAGTAATCTCTATTTTAAGTTGAAAAAGATAAAATCTTAATTATGGTTGGGTGTGTTGATGATAGAATCTTTGGAGGAAATGAAGCTATGTGGGCTGATGCAAGAAGTTGGGTCCATAAAAAGCCCAAAAAGTGGAAGTTTTTTTGCTGTTTTTCAGAATTTGTCACACTTGGACTAAAAATTTGAGGTACTTACACAATGAATCTTAAAAAAACTTAGTGATATGAAACATATAATTTTGAATCTAGTTTCCAAATATGTAATTTATTCAAATACCCAGATGATAGAAATTGAATTTTGATAGGGATGTATAAAAACCACTTTTTAAAAGTCATTTCTTTTACCATACCATGCATTTGTATGGACACCACATTTTGACCCAAATAAAAGTATTTTGTTAATTCCTTTTGGGGAAAGATAGCTAACAACATGAAGATTGATGAGGATATTTTTTGTAATTTTTTTTTATTGAATTTTTATTGGCCTTAATTGTTGTTTTTAGAAGTCAACATGTTCAAACAACATAATTGGACCTAAATTAAACATTTTTTGAATCTTTTTTTTAATTGTGTAGAGAATTGTCTGAGGATTGATGTCATATAATTTTTTTACAATAAAATTAACCAAAAATAATAATTAAAAAATAAAAAAAGTCTGATATTTCAAGTTTATGGACTAGTTTTCTTAGAAATTAATTAAAAAATAACAAATATAATTCAATCTTTAAAAAATTATATATTTGGAAACTAGACATCGCATTCTCTAATGGTTTTTAATTTCATAGATTGATTCAAAAAAAAATCCATTAGCCATATTTCCAAAGTTGGACATTTCTCTTGAACCTCCCTTAGTTTTTTAGTTGCAGGTCAAAGGCTAAGGGTCGGGTTTCCAAGCCTTTCCCAAGCCTAAAACCGAGGAAACATGTGGGTTGGGGATTCTAAATTTTAAAAATGTGTACGCATGTTTAAAAATGTGTACAACATGTACGCATTACAAAACGCATATGTGTTATTCATTTGCTTGATTATTTTAAAAAATAATTAATCTTTAAAAACGTGTACACATTTTAAAACACGTATGTGTTTTGTGTTACAAAACATGTACACATTTTAAAATGCATGTGTTTCTAGAAGGTATTTAATTTTTTAAATAAATGACTCATATGTGTTATAAAACACTTACACATTATATAACACGTGCATGTTATAACGTGTACACATTTTTTATCGCATACATAGTTTTTTAGGCTCGGGTACTCGAAGCATAACACCTATGCATTTTTTTAATAACTCGTACATGTTTTCTGTGAGATTTTTTTAGTCAAAACTTCCCCTCTTCGTGGACCCAACTTCTTGCTTTTACCGATGTGCAAGAAATTTGCAGAAGAGATGTAGAAAGAGTTTGAGATGTCTATGTTTGGGGAGATGAATTTCTTTCTTGGACTACAAATCAATCAAATAGAAAAAAGGTATATTCATTTTACAATCAAAGTATTTCAAGTAAATTTTGAAGAATTTTTTAATGGAAGATTCTAAATTGGTATGTACTCAAGCTATGGTTACTGGTTGAAAGCTAAGTAAGAATGAGGAGTCTCCTAAGGCTGGTCAGAGCAAGTATAGATCAATGATTAGAGGACTACTATATCTGACTACTACCAGACTAGATATCATGCATGCATTTTATCTTATGGCTAAATTTCAAAAGGATCCCAAAGAGTCACACATTACAAAAATGAAGAGGTTATTAAGATACTTGAAGGGCACTCTAGAGCATGGTTTATGGTATCCAAAGGATATTGATTTCTCTCTGAATGCTTATACATATGTTGATTGGGAAAGTTGTGTGGATGATAGGAAAAGTACAAGCGGTGGTGCATTATTTCTTAGATACAGATTGGTGACTTGCCTAAGCAAGAAACAAGAATCAATTTCTTTTTCTACTATAGAGGTAGAATACATTGTAGTAGCATCTTCTTGTACACGGGTGTTGTGGATGAGGTAAACCTTAAAGGACATTAGGGTGGTATATGATGAACCAATTTCTATCTTTTGTGATAATAAAGTGTTATTTAAATTTCAAAAAAATTGGTGATGCTTTCAAGGATAGAGCATATCTCAATCTGGTATCACTTTTTGAGGGAAAATGTTGTAGAGAATGAAGTGAAGCTTGAGTATGTTCCTATAAAGATTTAGGTTGTTGATATATTCACTAAGGATCTTCCTAAGGATAATTTGAGTATCTTCGGGGGAAGTTAGGGGTTATTATCCATCCTTATATTAACTAGATGCATAAGGATATGCATCAATTTAATGGATTTCAAGGTTCATTCTTTGTTTTGGATTGATGTTGAAGGCTACCTCTTAGGGGGAGTAGGTAGTGGATTTATTGGTTATTACAATCAAGGGGAGTAAGTATTGATGTAGGTTGGTGTTGTCCTTTGTCAGATGTGTCAAATGATATGTGTAGTGGTTGATGGTTGATGTAGTTTGGTGTGTGCTCCTAAGGGGGAGTATGGAGAGTGGTAAAGAGAGTATGTATGTTTAATGTTAAAGGGAGAAAGAGATGCAAATGTGTTTCCCTTTTCCATTGATGTTAAAGAGTGAGAGAAAGCAATTTGAAAAAAGGATTAGTTGAGAAAGGGGGAGAGAATAATGTAGCTAGGGAAGAGAAAGAGAAAGAGTTGGTATGGAACAGTATGTTGGTAATCAGATTTGTTTGTTGTTGTTGATGTTTTTTCACATAATGTGTTGTCATCAATGACAAAGGGGGAAATTTTTGCAAGTATGATTATTTGGTGTTGTCATTGATGTCAACAAGTTTGTGTTTTTGTTGTCATTAATATCAACTAGTGATGCTTTGATTAGTTTCATTATGTTGTCATTCGTAAGTGTTACGGGTGTCAACCTCTAGTATTGCTTTGATAAGATTCTATGGATGTATAGTTGAGTTGTAGTTGGTTTAGTGATGATGCGGAAGTGCTAAAGATGTGTATGTGTCTTTGGTACTTGGTTTCCAAGTGATTTTTAGAAAATTTAAATAAAAGAGGAAACAATGTGTTGTAGAGGTGTTCTAATTTTTCTCCACATTTCTTCTATGTTGAATATCTACAGTTTGAATGGTTCAAATATGTTGGTCAAAGGTGCTCAAATTTTTTATATATAGAATTTCTTGGTTTGGATTGTTGTGTTGAGAAAGTTATGTTCACCGGTGTGTGAACTGTATGTTGCAGTAGTATTTGAGAGAAATGGTTTTGCTCCTCATTTCTAGACACAGTTTGGTTTATGGTCTTATAGTTCAGGAAGTGTGTTGATTAGGTTCATATTTATCTTTAGTCAAATTTGTTTATGGTTTGGTGCTTTGGAAGCTGATTTCTTGAGTTATAGTGTGTGGAAGTTTATCTCGGTTAACACGATGAGTTTGTTCTTTAGGTTAAAGTTGTTGCAAAGGAATCTGTTGGATTTCATGGTGTTTGTGGAATATTTCAGATTGTGCTCAAGTGATGTTTGGTGTCCATGAGTCATCTTTTGAGTTGAGGAAAGGTGCACTTAAATTTTAATGGTGTTTACACAGGTTTAGTTGACCTTGGGTGTTTACACTAATTGCGAATTTGCTTCATTGATTTTGGAACCATGGTGTGGCATGTATGAATGTATTTAGGTCTGAGTTAAAGTGTGATGTGGTCCTACTTCATTCCTTTCCATGGTGAGAATATTTTGGTGCCAACCTAGTTTGAATTTGCATGGTTGAGGTGCATAACTAATGTTGGAGAATGTTTTCAAGGTTGAAGGTATACATAAGTGTTGTGTTGATAGAGGTTGAGCATGAAGTGTGTGTGATGTGAATTGTAGAGGTGTGAAGTACAAATTAGTGAAGTGTAGTGCAAACTTTAATGAGTTAGACTACTGGAAGTAGTGTGTAGAAGGTGTCTACAATCTTCAGAAGGACTACAAATGTGTTGGTGATGATGTGGAGGATTTTTTTGTTGCATTGAGATGGATTTCTCACTGTAACATTCTTCTTTCTTTTTTTCTATAATCTGGTAGTGAGCCCTTCTTTCTTCCAGGTAGTGAGCTTATTGTATTGAGATGGCATGAATTGCTGGTGATGAATTTTCCTTGAAGTGAATTTGTCATGGTGGTGAATTTTCCCATGGTGAATTGTTGGTGGTGAATTTTCCTAGCAACGGCGGTGACTTTGCCTAACGCCCTTTAATGATTTGTGACAAAGGTGACAAGGTTTAACAAGTTTCATCGTTTAATGGTAAAAGCAAAAGCTTCCAAAATCTTAAAAACTAGATAAATATTGATTTTCCAACTAGATGAGAACATTCTATTTCTATTAGCAATGTTTTTTTGTCAATTTGATGGCAACTTTCTTTTTTCATTTACATTGTTTTATGTTTTAAATTTGCATTCAAATATTTCAAAATCAGATAATACCAATTTAAAAATCTAGATTCGTCTAAATTTATTTTATTCCATTGTCTATCATTTATTATTAATTATTTAATCCAACCACATGCAACTAGAACTTGCAATTGCATTCATATGCACCCATACACACTCATATTCTCTAACATATTTTCATGCATATAATTTTCTATCCAACGTAATTCTTGAACCTCCTTTGAATACAAATGCTAATTAATGTCATCTTCTATGATTAAAGAATGTAGTGAATTATTTGTTTAATTTATAAAATAAAAAATATATTTTTATTTTTATTTTTATTGTTATTTAATTTTATATAGATATTTATTCTAAGTTTCATTATATTAGTAGAAAGTTAAAAGTCTTATAATTATTATTATTATTTTCATAATACAAAATTAAAATTTTATTTTATACAAATCTGTACTATCTTTAAAAACATATGTTATTAAAACTAATGATTAATTAGCCGATAGACTATATATTGTAGGAGCTTTGTGCCTCAAACCTGTCTCATGTCCGCAACCTAAGAAAAATTTCCCACAAAACCAGCAACGATTTCAGTGTAATGTGAAGTTGAATCCATCCAATGAGGTGAGTTTTAAATATTTTAGGTGACTTCCAATCTTCTATCAAATATGAATTTACTCCACCACCTGCAATCAGATTTCTCCACTGCCTACAATTGGATTTCTCCAACACTTGTGATCTGATTTCAACTTATCTCCGTCCTTCATTGCCCACTATCTCCCCTATGCACTAATACTGGATATCTTAACCACCAAAGAGCAGATGTTATATTCTCTATCCATCACTCATGGCTTCTCTCCAAGACTGTATATGATGCATTGCTTCACCATCAATCAATCTTTTGTTAATTCTTTAGGGATTCTCACCAAGATTGGTGTGTTTCATCTTTCATAATCTCTTGAAAACAAAGGATTCAAGGTGTTTTTCAACAAGAACTCAATCCAAGCCAGGGAAAACATGGCTCAAGCAATAGAAGAATCCATTCACTCAGCCTCTGCTCATACTGTCATATTTTTTCCCAATTATGTATAGTCGGTTTGGTGCTTCAAGGAGCTCCACCTCATCCTCAAAACAGGGGCTCCCATAATTCCTATGTTTTGTGGAATTCAAAGTTGTGAGCTTTGAATGAAGAACGGAGAGGGTTTGTATGCTCAAACATTTCAGAAGCACATTGGAAGGTTTGAGACTCATGTATTGAGGAATGGAAGAAGGCCCTTTTTGAGGTTTCGTTCATCAAGGGCTATATTTTTGAGGGGTAACAAAATTCTTTTACTTGTTCTCTTGTTCTATTTTCATGTATTTTCTCATTCTTGGTTACTTACAGACATTAGTATTAATTTGAATTTGAATATATGAAATAATCTTAGAGGAGATTAATCCTGAATTATTTGCCCCAATTTTAAACTTGTAAGATGCATTGTAATTTCAACCCGATCAAATCTATAGAGGGAGACAATATTTTTTAATTTAATGTGTTTATTATCATTTATTTAATTATTTAACTTTTTTAAAATATGTTAATTATTTAATCTTATTTCATAATTATTTCATTGTATTTTTAAATATTGGGATATGTTGGTTATTTTTAAGTTTTAATGTTTATAGTTATAATATGAGTTTTTTTCTTTTATTTTCAATGTTGAATTTCAATTATAAATAAATGTAATTAAGAAAAATAAATGTGAAAGATAAGGTATATTTCAAATTTTATTTATACTACTAAGAATCACTCTTTCAAATTGCTATACCAAAAATTATAATTCAAAAGAAAATTATATTTGTTTCAAACATTTATAAATAAAATATCTTCGATATGAATTTCAAACTTCTATTACAAACTTATATAAAAACTACAGAGAAATTATCATGTACGCATACGTATACTTCTCTATCGGTGTACCCCTTACACACCTCCTAGTGCAAGTGCTAGTTAATATAGGTGGAGGGCTAGTCGAGGGGTAGCCCTAGCCATAAGAGGCTCTTTCATTGGGAGTGTTAACCCAAAAGATTCCTCCATGCTTAAGCTATTCTTCCCTGGTGGTAACTCCCAATCAAAGGCATGGATCAATGACCCTAAATTGTACTGTACTGTACCAATTCCCATCCTAGCACCATGACACATACGCCTTCCTGCACCAAAGGGTATGAGTTGGAAGTCACCACCAGATGGATCAATTTTGGAACCAACAAACCTATCAGGATCAAATTCTAGGGGATTGTCCCATATTTCTGGGTCCCTTCCAATACCCCAGATATTGACTAACAAGCATGTTCCCTTAGGTATGTAGTAGCCACCAACTTGACAAGCCTTTGTAGAAACTCGTGGAAGGATAAGAGGAGTGGGAGGGTGTTTACGGAATGCTTCCTTGCAAATGGCCAATAAGTAGGGAAGCTTTGGAATGTCTGATACTTGGAGGCACCTATCTTTACCAATAACTTCATCCATTTCAGCTTGGGCACGTTTTAGAAGTTTGGAATTTAGGATAAGCTTAGAAAGTGCCCATTCTATCACACTACTTGATTTGTCAGTTCCTCCAGTAAACAAATCCTGCAAAACACATAAAACAAAATCAATTATAGTTTAATTTTTTCACTTCAAAATAATATGAAGAATAATCCACAATATTCCAATCCTACTATCTACTAGTGCACAGTAGTATATCTTAAACTAATATAAAATGATTATAGAAAGACACAAGTTTATATAGTATAGTGGCAAGTTACCTTAATCTAAGATGAGGTCCCCCAATTATAATCTTTAGCTTTAATTTATAAAATCATAAAACCTTATAATTCTATGTCTATAGTTTAAACTTTTTATTTCTTGTTCACTCATTTGCATAGTTTGAAATTAACTAATAGACTTTTTTTAAATGGTCAATTATTTTTTTATAAGCATTAGAAATATAAATGATAATATTAGTTACTCTTCTATTTGAATATTTGAAATTAGCCTCCACATTAATTTATTTTTTATTATCATTTCCTAAAAGATTAATATATTAAAACAAAGATTTCACACAATAGTAAAGCAAATTATCAATATATCCAAAATGTTCATGCTATAATTAATGTTTGAAAAATCAAATGAACATAAAATATTGTTAGTCTTATTTGAAAGAAACTTGAATGATAGTTTATCACACTAATATTCTTAATAATTCAATATTTTCTACATAAATAAATAATTGTCTAGGCTTGAAACTCTATACTTCATGTTTCATCTTTATTTAAATAAATAAAAAGATATAATATTTCTAATGCATTGCATCAAAAGTATTTATTTTACCAGAAGAAGACCCTTGATATTATCATCAGACAACTTCTCTTCCTCACCATCAAAATTATTCTGTTTAGACATAAGCACATCCAAGAAATCTGGAGTTGCTCGTTTGTTAGCGGTGGCCTGGTGTTCTGCAATCATCTTATTTAACGTATCATCGAACCGTTTTGCTATCTTCTTCATACTCCCTTGTATCCTATGCAAATCCATCCATGCAATAGAAGGTATAAAATCACCTATATTAAATTTTCTTGATGTAGCCACGAACTCCACTACATCATCCTTGAACTGATTGGCCTCATCCCCTTGACCCTCAAAAACTCGCTTGCTTAAAATCATTTGACCGAAAACATTGGCTGCACCGATGCTGAGTAGGTCTAGCACATTTACTATTTGGTTATTGCAACTCTGAACAAAAATGGATTTAAGCATGCGACCTGTCTCAACTTTTTTTTACTGGCTGCCAATCATCTAATGCCTTACCACCCAACATGTGAATGTTGCATAGCTGATTAAAAAAGAGTTTAAAGGTCAATTTCTTTCAAAAACAAATCTAACATTATAAATAGAAAGTTATACCAACTCATTACTAAAAATTAATGGATAAACACTTTCCAAAAGAGCTATGAAATGGTGAGATCACAAATGGGAACCTCATCCTCAATTTAAACATTCAACAATTGCATCCCAATGAAGTTTGAACCTTGGTGGCAAGAACAACACCACAACAACTTATCCATCATACTATGCCACTAGTGGCCACTGCTAAGTAATTTTAACCATTTCATAATTCATCTCATTTTTTAGAACAGTGTTGTTTTTTCATATTGGGCATTGAAAGCCACACTATATAGTCCACATAACCAAGAAGGAAAGAGCATGTAGAGGGTGTAATGATAGCAGCAGGCTTAGAAATGACTGATGAGCATTTCAGGATGTGTTTTGGATTTTGTGGCTTATTTGAGAGCAAGATCGAATCACAGTCTCAGATGCAAGGATTATGGTGGTGATTTATGAAACTCCCTGACAATCTTTCGAAACCAAAGAACCACAAGTCTAATTAGTATTATAGATTTCATCAAAGTAGAAGGGTGAATAATCATCTATCTAAAGATTATAATTTACTTTCTTCATTAAAATAAATTTAAAATAGTTCAAACTATAATTAAAAACTAATAACAATTTCCTTGGTGAGGAGTAGAGCCTAAATTTGATGGCTATGAAACTGTCTTACATGAAAGGGAAGATTTTTCTCATACCATCAAAATTATATATATATACACACACACTACATGAAAGGACAGATTTTTCTAATACCATCAAAAATTTTGAACAATTATAATTGTATATATGTTTAATTTTATATATTTTTCTTTCAAATAAGATATGATATAACATTTAGATACAACCACAAATAGATAACCATCAAAAAATATTTGGTTGTAGGTAGGGTTGGCCATCAATTCTAAGCCTAGGGAGGAGACATATATCTAGCCAATGATATGTCTCTATCTAAATCTAAAATAAAAACTTAATGGATAACAGATTGACACAGTTCATCTCTAAAAAGCTTCCCTAAACACATATATGAAAGATGGGTTGTAGCACAGACAAGAAAACAAATAGATATTTCATATTTCATATTACTTGGTAACAAAATCCTTTCTTATCACCACTTTCCTACAAATTTCTTAATACTAGCCCCATGTCACTTTATCACGGATGCAAAGGAAGTATGGGAAAATATATACATAAGCCTCCTATGAGAAATAGAGCTATGAAGCATTTTATCCTTTTGTTTTCCATGCTAGTTATCAAAACCACAGTGCCATTGCCCACACAAACCCATTACAAATGCACAATCGACAGGCACCATGAAAAACTTAGCTTGAAAACCATAATACCAAACGACTAAGAAATAGAAACTTGCCACCTCACGGCCACTTAAGAACATAAAGGGCTAAGAAAGCTAGCACTCCTCTATACACATAAAGAAAGACAAGATTACCGACATATCTCCCATTAGTAAAATATCCCACTTAATAAATGCAATGGATAGCCATTGCCACCAACCTCAGCCCCTTCCAAGGAAAAACAATAAGGGGACAAAAAATAAGATATCAATAATTATTTGTTGGAATATTAACCCTAACTGCTGCCGTCCCCGCCAACCGCTGCCCGCTATATCGCAATCAATAATTTATCCTTTGCGATACCGCAGGGGACTTCCGTAGTCTTTTTGTTTTATCTCAACCACCTGACGTCACTTCCAGCCAATGCCCGCTATATCGCAATCAATAAAATATTCATCGCGACATCGCAGGAGACTCCGTAGAAGTTTTGTTTTATTCTAACCGCCAGGTGTTTACCGCAGTTTACCGGGCCGTCAACTAACCGCTGCCCGCAATATCGCAATCAAGTTTTTAACCATCGCGATACCGCGGGGAACTATGGAGAATGCCACCACCGCCAAAGAATTAATATTTAAGTTTTAATATTATGTAAAGGACATTGTATTAAATGCATTTTGACGGGGGAAAAGTTAGTTAGGTGATTTTGAAAAATTGTATTCGTTCCCTCTCATCCGTGAATTTTTTCACGTGACTTTTTACCTGGAGCATATATTTTGTAATTGTAATTTTATTTTTTAACAGAGGAAAGTGAAGGAGAATGAGAAGAAGGTGAATGTGAGCAAACGAAAAATTATGAGCAGCAGCTCTGTGTGTTAGAAAATAATATTTTATATTTTAATTTTTACTATGTGTGAATTTTCTTTCCTCTGCCTCCGGCCTTCACGTGGTATCAGAGCAAGTTCGAGTATTAGAGCAAGTTGATTATCAGAATCAATTTTATCAAAGTAGATTATCTGGATAAATTTCAAAAATGGCAGCAAGCACAAGCTTGACAAACCCACAAATTCCATAGTTTAATGGGAAGAATTATGAGTACTGGTCAATTACCATGAAAGCACTATTTAGTTCACAAGATATATGAGATTTAGTAGAGAATGGATTTGCAGAGCCAGTAGATGCAGTAGCATACAATGCTTTAACACAAGCAGAGAAAGACTTATTGAAGGACACAAGGAAGAGAAAGTTCAAAGGCTTTATTTTATATTTGTACATGAGGCATTTTTTCCAAAGTTTCCAGCGGCAACAAAGTCAAAACAAGCATGGGACATATGAAATTAGCCCTATCAAGGCGGCAAAGAACAAAACAGCAACTACAAATCGAGGAGAAGAGAGATTTTGAAACAATAATGTATGAAGGACAATGATCTGTGATTCATTCTACACCCAAGTCACGTTGGGGTGGTTAATCAAATTAGGTCATGGGAAAATCTGGAAGATAAGTTATTGAAAAGATTTTAAAGGTTTTAATTTCTACCGGTTGTAGTTGCTATAGAGGAGACAAAGGATCTCTCACAGTTCTTAGTTGATGAGCTGTATGCATCTCTAATTTCTCATGAACAAAGGCTGAAAAGGTCAGCAGATACATCACTGGAGCATGCTTTCAGAACTCAGGCTTCAGTAAGTCAAGGAAGAGGCAGAGGTAGATCAAGAGGAAGAGGAAGAAACTCTTACAGAGGTGAAAGATACAGTTTATCAAACTCAAGTGGAAGAGGCAACAATCAAGGCTCAAGCCAAAACTCAACACAGAATCAGTCACAAAATCAAAGGTATGATAAATCTCCAGGAGTCAATGTCTCTTGCTTAAAAATATGGGCATTATATGAATAGGTGGCAAGAGAAAGAAGCGGTATGATAATGGGCAAACAAAATTTTTCCAAAGACAAGGTCAATAAGGATTGAAGATAAGAGAACAAAATGTTTTTTTTAGCTTGTAATTTATCAACAAATGAAAAAGATGTATGGTTTTTTAATTATTTTATGAAAATCCATATGAGGAATCAAGAAATGTTTTCAGTTTACATGAGATAAAGTCTGATGTTGTGGAGTGGCAGCAACAAGTTCAGTCTGAGGAAAGGAAGTGTTAATATTCTAACTAGCAGGGGGAGAAAAAGTATATTTCCAGATGTGTATTTTGGTACTTTGGTAAAACATATAATGAGTGTAGAACCAAGCCCGCGTTCAAAAGAATTATAAAGTAACTTCAAAAGATGGTCTATCTTTTAATTTTAGACAAATGCAAGCAAACAACTTATTGTAAAGTCAAGAATGACAAACAACAGAATAACACCATAAAGATAGGCCAGATTTAGAATATAAAATTATGCTCAAGCACAACACTTAATGAATTCACAAGTGGGTGAGAGAAGAAACTACCATGATAGTCTCTTGGACAATCTCTTTCCAGCTGGGATAAAAGATGAAAACTGGTTATGGCACCCTGAATTTGGTCATCTCCCTCAGCTTTGGAGGTTTCCAAATTTACTTCATGGAAAGAGGCATGGTCAAGGGACTACCTTTAATAGAAAAACCAGAAAGGGTATGTGAAGGGTGAATTTTAGGAAAACAACATAGAGAATCATTTCCAGCAGGAAAGTCAACTAAAGCAAAAGCCCCTTTGGAAATTATACATTCAGATTTGTGTGGACCTATGCAAACACCTTCAATAGGTGGTAGTTTTTATTTTCTGACATTCATTGATGATTATTCAAGAAAAACATGGGTTTACTTTCTAAAACAGAAAAATGAAGTGTTTGATCTGTTTCGTCAGTTCAAGAATTTGGTTGAAAAACAGAGTGGTTATTATATTAAAGTGTTGAGAATAGATAGAGGTGGTGAATATATTTCAAGAGAATTTTTTAATTTTTGCAAGGATCATGGAATTCACAAGCAATTCACAACTAGATACACACCTCAACAAAATGGAGTAGCTGAAAGGAAAAACAGAACAATCATGGAAATGGCTAGAAGTATGTTGAAAGCCAAACATTTGTCAAATGAATATTGGGCAGAAGCAATTTCTTGTGCAGCCTATATTATGAATAGGTGTCCAACAAAAAGTGTTATGAATATAGTACCTGAAGAAGCATGGACAGGAAGAAAACACAGTGTTACTCACATGAGAGTATTTGGATGTGTTGCATATGCACATGTGCCTGATGAATTAAGAAGGAAGCTAGATAACAAAGGAGAAAAATGTATATTTGTTGGATACAGTGAAGAATCCAAAGCTTATAAGCTCTATAATCCAATAACAAAGAAAGTTATAATCAGCAGAGATGTACAATTTGTAGAAAATGAAGCATGGGATGGAAGTATAGAGAAGACAGTTAATATTTCGGCTAGTATACCTCAAGAGGAGAATGAAGTTTCAGCATCAACAAATATTTCAGCTATTGTGACTCCTACCACTCCCATTCAAGCTCAGCACAGTAGTCCACAAGTGACACCGACATCGATTGTAAGAACAACCTCAATCATTTCAAAGAGCGGTCAACAGGGACAACAAGAGCACCATCTACAACGAGGGACCATGGGGTCCACTTCCTAAGTTCAGAAGTGATATTGAATCCACATTGGCAGAATAGAAGACAGAAATCAAGAAGCATAAGAGATATATATTGACGAAATGAAGGGTAGGAATAATTTAAGATCAAGATTTCTCTTTTGTTGCATTTTATTCTCAAATAGAGATCAGTTCATTTTGAAATGGAGTCAAAGATGATAAATGGGTAGTCTTTATGGATGAAGAGATTGAAGCAATTGAAAAGTGGAGCAGACTTGTCAGGTCTTCCAAGGGGCAAAAGATGCTGTTAATTGAAAATGGATTTATAAACCAAATTGAATGAAAAGATGATTTGGAAGCAGCAAGGTGGTTTGTAAAGGGCTATTCACAATGACACGGGAATTGATTACAATGAGACATTTGCACCTGTAGCACGATTAGATACTATAAGGATGATTTTAGCATTAGCAGCTCAGAATAAGTGGTCTGTATTTCAAATGGATGTAAAGTCAGCTTTTTTAAATGGTTATTTAGAAGAAGAAGTTTATATGGATCAGCCACTTGGGTATGAAGTTTTGGGTCAAGAAGACAAAGTTTACAAATTGAAAAAGACACTGTATGGATTGAAGCAAGTCCCAAGAGCTTGGTACAGCAGAATAGACAGTTATCTTTTGATGAATGGATTTAATAGATGTAGCAGTGAGCCCACACTATATACAAAAATGAATGAAGAAGGTGAAATATTGATAGTATGCTTATATGTGGATGATTTAATATTCACTGGAAATTTGTCAATTGATCTGTTCAAGGCAGACATGAAGAAAGAATTTGAAATGACAGACTTAGGTCTGATGAAATATTTTTTAGGCATTGAAGTGAATCAAAATGAAAATGGTATTTTTATTTCACAGTCAAATATAAAATGACATTTTGAAAAGACATGTGATGAAGTGCAAACCAGCACCAACACCTACAGTGACAGGTCTGAAACTAAGCAAGGATGATAGAGGGTCTAATGTTGATCCAACTTTGTTTAAGAGGCTAGTTGGAAGTCTCATGTATCTCACAGCCACAAGGCCAGACATTATGTATGGAGTAAGTTTGATTTCAAGGTTTATGGAAACACCAAAAGACACCCATTGGAAAGCAGGGAAAAGAATTTTAAGGTATGTAAGTGGAACAAGAAATTTTGGCATTAAGTATTCAAGTTCAGATGAATTCAAACTCATAGGATACACAGACAGTGACTGTGCTGGCAGTATTGATGATAGAAAAAGCACGTCTGGTTATGTATTTAATTTTGGGACTGGAGTTGTCTCATGGTCTTCAAAGAAGCAGCCAATAGTTTGTCTTTCATCAGCCGAAGCAGAGTATGTGGCAGCCACAAGTGCAGCATGTCAAGCAATCTGGATGAGAAGAATTTTGAAAGAATTGCAAAATGAACAAATGGAGGCAACAAAAATTTACTGTGATAACAACTCAGCCATATCTCTCTCAAAGAATCCAGTCTTTCATAAGAGAAGCAAACACATTGATACCAGGTATCATTTTATCAGAGAATTAATTAATAATGGTGAAATATTTTTAGAATTTTGCAGATCAGAAGAACAAAGTGCAGATATTTTTACAAAGCCACTGGGAAGAGATAATTTTATTTTTCAAAGGAACAGATTGGGCATGGTGGACAGCGCAGTTATGCTTAAGGGGGAGTGTTGGAATATTAACCTTAACTGCTGTCGTCCCCACCAACCGCTGCCCGCTATATCGCAATCAATAATTTAGCCTTTGTGATACCGCGGGAGACTTCCGTAGTCTTTTTGTTTTATCTCAACCGCCTGACGTCACTTCCAGCCAATCCCCGCTATATCGCAATCAATAAAATATTCATCGCGACATCGCGGGAGACTCCGTAGAAGTTTTGTTTTATTCTAACCGCCAGGTGTTTACCGCAGTTTACCGGGCCGTCAACTAACCGCTGCCCGCAATATCGCAATCAAGTTTTTAACCATCGCGATACCGCGGGGAACTATGGAGAATTCCGCCACCGCCAAAGAATTAATATTTAAGTTTTAATATTATGTAAAGGACATTGTATTAAATGCATTTTGACGGGGGAAAAATTAGTTAGGTGATTTTGAAAAATTGTATTCGTTCCCTCTCATCCGTGAATTTTTTCACGTGACTTTTTACCTGGAGCATATATTTTGTAATTGTAATTTTATTTTTTAACAGAGGAAAGTGAAGGAGAATGAGAAGAAGGTGAATGTGAGCAAACGAAAAAATTACGAGCAGCAGCTCTGTGTGTTAGAAAATAATATTTTATAATTTAATTTTTACTGTGTGTGAATTTTCTTTCCTCTGCCTCCGGCCTTCATTATTAACATAATGCTCGGAAAGCTTCCCCTAGATGAACCACACAATAATAATGGTAATTGAAAACAAATGTGGAAATATGAAAGATGGGCTATAGCACAGACAAGAAAACAAATAGATATTTTAGGTATATGAAAGATGGGTCGTAGCACAGACAAGAAAACAAAAAGATATTTTAGAAGGCTGTGACGAAATACCTTTTTGAACATCTTCCAACGGTCTCCATAGGGAGCCCACGCCATGTCCTGCATGTTGTAAGAGAAAAAAGTAGTCAATACATTGCTAATCCTGTTGGAGAAATTTATATCCAAAGTCTTTAAAAAGGCCTTTGTAGCAGCAGGGGTGTTGGCCACCACCATTTTAGAGGTACCCATTTTAAGATAGACTATTGGACCATATTTCCTTGACAGCTCTGTCAAAGCGACATGAGGCATTGAGCCCAGCAATGGCAAGCAGCCTAAAACAGGCCATCCTGATGGCCCAGGTGGAAGCTTCCTATTCTTGCTAAAAAGATAGCTAAATCCAATGTACAGACAAACCCATGAAAATCCCCACAGCAAAAACTCATGAATCAGATCCACTTCCATTGTATGATTCTCAAGGGATGGTGCAAATAACCAGAACTCCTACAATATGTCTTTATAGCATTTGTTGAGTTGAAATTGCAGTGTTATGGTCTGGTGCACGTGGAATAGATTAACCCGAGTATTGACTGAGAATTGATAGAGAGAAGGACAGGAAGCAGAGATGTCAAAACTGTGACATCGGTATTGGGTGGTATGAATTGCCATTCAGGGTGCAGAAAGTCCATGGCTTTTATCTTCAAACAAACTGAGAATTGATAGAGAGGAGGACTGGAAGCAAAGATGGCAAAAACTGACATCAGTATTGGGTGTATGAATTTCCATTCAGGGTGCAGAAAGTCCATGGCTTTTATCTTCAAAGAAACTCCCCTCTCTTCTTGTACAAAACTGAAATTTAACATAATATTTTATTACATTTAATTGATAACAATTTAAAGATTTTTAATATATATCTAGGACTGGAAGCAGATATGTCAAAAACTGTGACATCAGTATTGGGTGGTATGAATTGCCATTCAGGGTGCAGAAAGTTCATGGCTTTTATCTTCAAACAAACTCTCCTCTCGTCTCATACAAACCAGAAATTTAACATAATATTTTATTAGACTTAATTCATAAGTATATATAATTAACATATCTACAATTCTGGTTGATACATATTCAACATGTTAATACTTTAGATACACTTAAAAAATTTCTATTTTACATATGACAAACTTGAGTTCAAATTGTAGTGTTAAGGTCTGGTTGCACGTGGAATAGTTTAACCCAAGTATTGACTAAGAAATGATAGAGAAGACAGAAATCAGAGATGCTAAAACTGTGACATCAGTAGGTACTGGGTGGCATGAGTATGAACTGCCATAAAGAAACATTCGTCTCTTCTAGAGATAATTGATTTCAAACTCAAACCCAAGAAACAAACATAAATTATTATAGGGAAATACTATCACATTTAGTTAAAAGGAGGATGGATAAAACCCCTCACGCCAAGCTATTTGAGAGCAATGTTGTTGACATGACCCACGGAGAGATTTTTGGTATTGGAGATAGGAACTCTCACCAATTTTCCTATTTTCTTTGTCTATGATTTTAGGTTGCCCATTGCAAACTATTATTTTGGCATACTAGAGGCCAATTCATCAATACTAACCTCTCAATACTCTCATCATTTTCAAGGCAATCCCATCTTTCTAAGTACACTCAAGATCAAGTCACACCCAATATTGCTTTGATAGTATAATAGAACAACAGCCTCACAATTCTTTAATATTTATTTAACTCAAAGGTTATAGTAATTTATGGCTTGAAATAAAGCTCAACAATTACTTGCAAATCTAGAATCTAACATGATAGGTTTAACAAGAACTAATTAACAAAAAAACAAAGACTATTAATACATCTAATCTCTTATGGACACGTCTAAAATTCTTGTTGACACATATTCAACATGTAAATTATTTATTTATTCCTTATTTTATATTTTTAATCAAAATAATTATTAATTTGTTAAATCTAATATACCACCATTTTTAATTTTAAGAGCTACAAAACATTAATTACAATAAAAGTGGGGTCAAACTACTACAAACAAAAATAATATGATCATTACATTATTATATATAGGATAGAACTAAAGAAAGACAAAGTGAAAAAAAATTAAAAAGAAGTGATTTGATAACTTTTTCATCTTAATTCAATAGAAAAAAAGATTAAAAAAAAATTATGAACTTTTATCCTTTACACTTAAAGTTGTTTTACTTAATGAATATATAACTCAATATTTATACATTTTAAATGTAAAATATAAAATTAAAAGTTTCACATGCCATAAAGAATTAACACAAACATATATTTACATATAATTCTAAATTAATTTATACTACTTTATATAGATAAAAAGTAATAATATAAGTGTTTTTGGTCAGGGTGAAGTTGTATCTCACTCCTGATTATACTGATTTCAATTTGGCACACGACATTTATGAGGTTCCTCCAAAATTGGTTAAGACATTTGTCCTTTGTTGGTGTCTCAAAAATGAGCTTACCTCATTTTTTGAACATTTTCGACAGAATTATGCACCCATGGATCTCCATTAATTCAAGTTCATGTGCGCCAACTCCAAATCATTCTAGCGGCCATCCATAAATTGGGCTAAATTTGGAAATTGTGATCTTTGCTTCTCCTCTTTTGTCGATGTTCGATCATGAAAGCTTGCTCTCATTGTCAGACATTAGAAAAGAGCCTCTTAGTGCCTCTTTTGCCAGAAAATTCTTTTGTTTGGAGGACTTCACTAAATTTCCTCTTTTCTAATAGAAAATGACCCTCATAACAACAAAATTTAGCTCACTTTATAATTTTGAATAGATTGTAACAAAATAATTGAAAGAATTGAATTAAAACTTAAATATCTATGAACTGTGTGCACCATATGAAATGCTCTTGTTGTCAACATATATGATAAAAAATCCTCTTTGAAAAAGCAAAGATCTTTAGAACATTCATTGTACGTAGAGTCATGTATAACCAAGCTGCTTAAATATTACAATTTTCTCCACAAAAGAAAATGAAAGCATCTAGTCATGAGTCCTCTTATAGGCGCCTAATGTATCCAAAAATGCCTTATGATAGGAAATGATATTTTTATTCCATTCAGTAATAGATAACTTATTTATAAGTGACATAAAACTTATAATGTGAAGTCTATTGCAAAAGGCTTAGATCAAACATCAAAAATCTCAATTGAACCCATATGCCTATTTTGTTGATTGTAGAGTAGTGGACAAAACCATTGCAATAGACACTAGACCAAGACCACAAGGTATAGGATTAATTGTTGAAGCTAATATTAAAGCCTCTTCATAGGAAACATGACCGACTAATTGGTATCCTCTTTTATCACTAGGATCATGCAAAAGTGGAAGCAATAGTTTTAATTTTCTATATATTAACCATCTTTTACTTACAAACTTTTTTTGAAAAACGTTGGCAAAAGGTGCCATACTTCTAAAACATTTAAGTGAAGATCAATTAGTACTGCAAAGAAGAAATCAATAGAGGGTGTTAAATAACTTGCTTCTGTGCAAGGATTGGTCCATATTTCATACACCCTATGTACACTCTTGGGTTGGTTCGATATCATGCAAGAGTGGTAGATAACATTCATGAAAATAGTTTTCAACATTATTAATAATCAGACAAAGAAGGTAGAGTTATGAAATACTTCTTCAGATTGATCATCTTTATTTAGGTTCTTTTAGTACATCACTATACTGAAAATCTCTCAGTCATTTGCTCTATAAGGTGACACTTTTCAATCAAGGTTTAATATGGTCTGAATACATACTGTTGACATATTCTTGACCATGCAAGCTATTTGACAAATTAAAGACGAAACACCTGTACCTAGATTTACATGGACATCATCATCAATGTTGATATAAAAGTCAGGATCCCATTTGGCCACAGCAATGGAAAAATAGATTTGTGTCTGCAAAGGACCAATCTGCCAAAAAAAAGTGTAGAATTTGGTAAATGCATGTTTTCTTGAACTTTGACAATTTTGACTAGTTCATATTTTTAACATTTAAATGCTGAAAACATCTTAACCCATGATTCAGTAAAAAGTGAATGCTTAAAACAAGTTCATCCATGACTAAATGAAAACCACAAGTGAATGCTCAAAACACCATCAAACCTTTGACTTCAATTATGCAAAAATAATAAGCAAATTCTCAATTCAGCAGGAAACCTTTACCCTGACAAGAAAAGCGAAGAAACATCACACAAGAAATTATACCTATTAAATGCATCTACACAACTTATTAAATACCAACCAAACTCATGAGAGAAAACAATATTTTGGAGTGCTACAAAAGCATGATAAACTAATTCAATATTCATCAACGTATAAAAGTCATATATTTTTTCGCAATATCGAAAACTTGCATGAGAATGATTGCATAATTCTATTAGATGTAAGAAATCATACTGTATATGAGCATATCTATTGTACCTGAACTTGGCTGGGATCTGCATTTAGAAACATCACACAAGAAATTACAGCCTTCATTTTTGGCACTGTGTTGTCTTTTGGAAACACAATAGAGTGTTGCATACTACTATCTTGTATATTGGGAGTGGACCCCTTCCAGGACAGTGCAATGGAGAGAGGGAAACTTTCTTGTATCTGAAAGTACAGGCATAACCAAATGTGAGGTTGTAATAAATATAGAATAAGATTGTTATGTTTATTACCAACACAATATCCTCCTAAAATGTAAACTGATGGTTTTACAACTCTTTCTAAACATACTCCAACAAG